>JAQGAK010000739.1:0-55179 GCA_034696945.1 Lipothrix lubbocki
AACAGTTATTGAGAACTTTGTTGTTTGTCAATATACTTCTCAATAGCTTACGCAGCATCACCATGTAATTATTATTCGAGAAGGCTCTAAATTATTAATTTAATTTATTTTTCGTTCTCCATAATCGCAGAATACGAAATACGTGATACAATGAAGTAGGCGTACACGAAATTTAATAATTAATTTAATCTTATTTAAATAATCATTATTTTCGAAGTTACGCTGTTTACATTTTAATGGAAAGACGCGAAGTACACGGAATCACCTGTTATACTGTAAATAGTTATCGTAAATTTATTACTTATGTTTAGATATACGCACATAATTATAGCTATTGTAATGTAATGCAATATTCCCGGCTAATGACTAATATTATTTGCTTGAAAAATAACGCGACTCTTCTCAATAAATCATTTTTGCTAGTAAGTAAGTAGCTTTTGTTAGACACTTCAGAACCTCAGTTTTGTATATAGATAATCAGTTACAAATACAATACAAAATACAAATACATAATATGCATCTTCTTCTATTTATGCTGTACTTTGCAATGTACAGGAAACAAATGTCATGGTATTTTCAATAACTATTAATGGGAATCATATTAGAAATTAATATTATTAGCAAACTTATATTGTTATTCATTTCCTGGATAATGACCTTCGTGTAATTATATAATTGTGTATTTGCAGAGGTGTGAACATATTTTGACTGATCAGACATGAAAAGTTATTATGACGGATGGCGGCCGGATTCACAGAATTTCACGGAAGGAAAAGAAGAGAGATATAAACTATGTAATCTCGGCTAAATAGTCTTACTAAACAATAAAAATAACAATCCTGTAGTATAAATTGCCGTAATTGAATCATAAAACTCAATAAAGTCATTTTGGGACCGCAGGTATAATCAATTAAAATAGTTTAGACAGGAGGTATCTCTACGTCGTTCCGAAAATGAAGTTATTGCTCTTGATTTTTGTATTTCATCTCGCCCGCTATTCACAGTTAGTGGCAAGCACAGAAAATTCTGATAAGGTCGAGTCTTCTCTGTATAATGCTTTGAAGATAAAATCTTCCGTTAATATTTTAGTTTCATTTAGAAGCCCTGACAAAACTGAAGTTCTAAATCCAGTTAGCTCTCAGAGTTTGTCACCATCACCACATAACGTTTCTACCGTTCAAGCCTTGTACGATTCATTGAAAAATTCCGCAGACCAAGTTCAAAAGCAGGCTTTAAAGTTATTTAAAAAGCCAATCAGTTCTCCATCCCGATATGAAGTAAAGCAGCTTTGGATCACAAACCAACTTTTTGTGAAACACGCTGATAAAAAATTAGTTGATCGACTCGCAATCATTGTGGACGTTATTTACATTTCCGAGGAGAAGTTCATTGCCTTTGAAAATCCTATCAGAAATATTTCAAATAATATTAATGGGAAAAAAATATTTTCGCCTTTTAGTTCTAGCAAGAAATCATTTTATCAATGGGGCATTGAGAGAATCCAAGCCCCTCAAGTTTGGTCGACGGGCGTTCAAGGAGCTGGAGTAGTCGTGGCGAACATTGACTCCGGAGTTCGAGGTACTCACGAGGCACTTCGAGAAGGATTTCGTCGTGAATACGGCTGGTTCGATGCCATCGATGGAACAACATCCCCGTTTGATGACAATGGACATGGAACACACACTATGGGGACGATTGTCGGTAGGAAAAACGGAATCGGAGTAGCGCCGGAGGCTAAATGGATTGCATGTAGAGCTTGCAATCACTACGGCTGTTTCAGGGAAACCCTCATCCAATGTTGTCAATGGATTCTCTGCCCGACGGATGTTTACGGAAATAATCCTAAATGTAACTTGGCTCCCAACATTGTCAGTAATAGCTGGGGGTTATTACGGGATGAAGAATTCTTTCAGAAAATCAGAGAAATCATTGAAGATTGGAACAAAGCGGGAATATCTTCATTTTTCTCCAGCGGTAATGATGGTCCAACTTGTGGAACTGTTAATCCTTTAGCAACTTCAAAATCAAGCATGCTGGTTGTTGGTGCTTCTGATTCTGATGACAGGGTTCTTCATATGAGCAGTGCTGGTCCTGCAGTGGATGGTAGTGCTAAGCCTGATTTTGTCGCTCCCGGATCTAACGTCCTTTCTGCGGGTCATTTGTCCGACTCGGATTACACAATTTTGTCTGGAAGTAGTCAAGCCTGCCCTCACGCTGCTGGGGTAGCAGCATTATTGTATAGTAAGAACCCGGGATTGAGCCCTATTCAGGTCAAAGATGCTTTGATTGCAGGAACTGAACTCACAGCTGAGACGACTAGACGTGACAGTTGTGGTTCCAGTCAAAAAACATTTCCTAATAATCTTGTTGGTTGGGGTAGAGTATCTGCTAGTTCATCTTTGCGTTATTTATCTAATTTTTGACATGGCACAAGAATTGAGATGTATGCAAGTACATGCCTGCATATGTAAAATGTGTTTTTATAGTTGTATGTAAAAAGTTTATTAGGTAAATAGGTATATTGTTGCATAAGTAAATGTAGAAATACCAGTGTTCGGTGTATAATAAATCCGTAGAATGGAAAAAGCAAAAAATGCATCAAATTAATAACCATAAATAATTATAAATTAGTGAAAATATTATCTTCAAACTCAGTTAAGCTAGAATATCCAAGCATTAAGGATTAACGATTAATTACACAATTAAATTGCACTTTAAAAGAGCAAAATTTACTGCGATGGCCGGGAATCGAACCCGGATCAACTGCTTGGAAGGCAACTATGCTCACCATTACACCACCATCGCACTTGTTGGGAGCCTTGCAACTCAACTCGCTGTCTGCTTACAAATCCTTTATCAAAGTTACTGAACCTGATTACGGACGATGTTTAGCAAGCAAAAATGGCCAAAGGCTGAAATGTAGACTTGCACTTAAAAATTTACGATTGTATACGCTTGCCGATTCAACTTTTCACATGTTAAGATTTCATGTTATGTATACCTAAATGCCTATATGTGATTTTATAAAAGTTTCTATTTCTTGATGATGGTAAATTGCCTAGTGTGCAGAAGAAACCGGTAAATTCTTGACGATTGTCATTGTTGGGTTGAAGGACATAATGGCTGATTAAGGGTAAAAATATGCATATACTTTAATGTTATATGTAGAACTACTACTATATTGACAAGATGCATAAATGTGGGAAGTGCTTGCAAAATGAACAAATGTGGGTAACGTGGCATGAATTGAACGCTGCTATAAAATTTTATAGAATTTTTAGCACCTTTACAAATATCTTTACATGACAATCATTCGTTTCTGCTATAGCTATATGTAGTTAATCAAGTTTACTCAAAATCTAATTCGTTTTTTTCGTCAGCGCTTAATACCAATATACGTGGCGTTTATTTGTAGTTTTCATTAAATATTACATTGCATTTAGTAAACATAAGTCCATATAAGTAAATACATAACACATTCTATATAGTTCATATAGCTATTCTAAATTCATGGGTACACATATAACACTAGTATAAGCTAACTATAAACTATAACAGCACCGAGTTTGAAAAAAAAACAAAGAAATATGTTATACTAGTCACTAATACATAAAAGAGTGCAATAACATTAGTTTGTATAGTTCAGTTTACATAGGGAGTGGTATTATGAGCAACTGCTGGAGGCATGTAGAATTGCATGGTAGCTGGAGCTCGGGGGACATTATTATTGTTATAAATTTCCTGCTGGAGTCGAGGTAGAAGGCATTCTGCAGCTGCAGATTTCGCTATTTCCGGAGAAGCGAAAAGCTGATTTTCAATTCCGCTTGAAAACAGCCGATGACCGTTACCATTAACATCTGGGATGTAAACCTGTTAATGCAATTCACAATGCAATATTAATTATGATTTCTCATGTAGTGACAATGTACACTAATGATGATGTTACGCTGTACGGCTGTACAATAACAATTTTCTAAGTTCCAGTTTAACTTCATATTTAATGCTACTTACCCTGCAAGAATAGAGAGTGTTGGCTCCGTGAGGAATTGCCACGGTGTCGTATTGAGGATCAGGCCATCCATAAGCTGTACATAAGCGTGATAATACCTAAAATGGATGTAAAAACATGGCTTTAGGTACATACTGAGCTGATGGCTAAATTAAAGATTATACCAAGGAATGCACTTGTTAACATACTTACACATGGTACTTTATTATATTACTACATACTTTATCTACATATATTATACATTAGAATATACTTATAATAATTACACATGGTACTTATTAAAAATAAAAAAATTAAATACCTCAACTGGAGCAAGAGATTGAGGATACTTTGAAGTAGGCAGTGTAGATATGGGGACTACATTAGGAATGTAGCTGTAGCTGTAATACACATAAGGGTTGGTCAGATCTTGCGGTGAATACACCACATGAGGTGGAAGTCCTTGTGGAACCTGGAGGTAATTTTGCAAAAAAATCATGATAACTTGTTGTTATGTTACTTATTTACAATAAAAAGTTTATGTTTGGTCTCAAAGGTGGCAAAAGAACTGATATGAATAATCCATATAACAGATCCATGTATGTCCGTATATGACAGTACCTGCTTAAATGGTCGCCGACCTCGGGACTGACCGATTTGTGGTCCTGATGTCAAAAAGTTTGGGGATCCACCATTGCCACGTTGCTTAGGGCTCTTCATTCTCGGACTTCCTTTGTCCACTGGCTTGGCCCAGCTAATCTCAATGGTGGCTCCTTCGATGTCCGATTTATCCAATGCAATCCGAGAAGCTTCCGCTTGTTCCCGTGAAGCAAAATGAATAAATGCATAGTCTTTGATCTTCTTCACCTTTTCCACCCCATTATTGGAATGAGCATTGAATAGCTCCCTAAGTGTGTCTTCTGATGTTCCGAGCATCAAGTTTCGTACGTAGAGATTTTTAACCTGGATGATGTAAATATAGATGAAAATTAAATACATTAATAATAAATATGGTGGCATAAAAACATTGACCAATGGTGTGAGTACATAGACAAACAGGAAATGAGTAAAAGAAGTTGAAGCTGACAGTAAAGTTTGATTTGATAAAACACTTTTTGGTATTGCCATTTAAAATACATATATTAAACAGAACATAAGACAGTTTAGATTTACAAAGTAGAAAAAGTTGAAAAAGCATAAAAACACCAAGAAAAGAGATTCAATCATGCAATCCGCATGCAATAGTGCCTTATTCATAATTTCAGAATCTACTTCAGGTTCAGGCTCAGCCCAGTCCACACAGACTTCCTGGCCCCAGAGCGTCACTCTACCCGGAATCATCATCCTTCTTGCCATGGCCGCTGTTCTGCTCAATGCAAAAGTTAGACGATATTATTAAGTACCTCCTTATTTGCAAAAGCAAAACATAAAATGAAGATAAAAAGCAAAAATACAATAATGTTAATGAAATCATGCAAATATATTTGAAATTAATTGTGTTTTCTTACTTGTGACTATCATATTCCACAAATGCAAATCCTCTGTTCTTAGTTTTGTCTTGAGCAGACGGATAGGCAATGACCTTGCGAACACCCTCAGTTACTTTTGTAATTTCCTGGTATATTTCGGCTTCAGTCTTTTCTTTTGGGAGTCCTCCGATGAACAATCGGCAATTATCGACCGACTTTAGCACCCCAATTTTTCGCCCTTTTAACATTAAATTGCAACACAGCTATTACTATCGTTCAAAATATTATTATTACCATATTTATGTATATGTCTATGTGTTTGTAATGTACCTATATTCAATAAATTAATTTCAAATCAACATGCACAATCTTTTGAGTACCTAGTACCTACGTAATTTGTATATTCATATTATTACCTTTACAAATTTCGTAATTGTTAAGCTCCCGAATAGCTTTTTGTGCTTCTTCGGGTGTGCTGAACTGAACAAAACAGTATCCCCGGTTACTTCCAGAGAAGTCCATCATAAGCCGGATTTCATAAATCCGTCCCTTTTGTTCAAAAATCGGAACTAAATCCGGCTCCGCGACGTCCCGAGGCAACTTCCCGACAAATACCTCCGACCCTGGAAGCGTGAAGCAAAAGTTATTTTAATTAAAATAATTACCATCAGAACATTATCATTTTTTATTAAAATTACCACCCCATTAACAATTAGTTTAATAATAATACCATCAAAAATGTTAAATTATCTCATTACAAATTATCTTATTAATATTAAAATATATCTAAACAAAAATCATGCCTAGAAATAAAAAGAGTTTGGAAATGTCATCCCGAATAACAAAATAAGAAAGAATCTATGTATAGTTCACAAAGCTATTTGCAATGCTAATGACTATACATTTACAAATTCAAAGTCAAAATACAAAAGTAAATCTGACCTTTTCTAGGCGGGGGCCCAGTCCAATCCACAGGTGGTCCATAGCATCTCTGACCATTTTCCTGACTAATTGGCATACCTCGGTCCTCCCCAAATTGTCTCAATTCTTCGGGAACAACTTTGGTGTCACCATTCTCGGAAATGACGGAGTTCTCCATGGTAAGGTGTCACGGAATCTTCTATCTATATATGAGAACGCTAATATAAAATAAAATAGGATCAGTGCAAAAAAAACACTTGCGAATCCTTATCACCACCTCACTCTAGTATTATATATGTGTATATATGGAAGAACTGACAGGTCAGGGTGTCGGAATGAAATGAAACATAATTATCTGTCAATATATTTTTTAAGGTTGGGATCGGACGCTCACCACAAGAATTATACGATAGTGAATGAATGGGAAGCTTGAGGGGTAATAAGGAGCATCTGGCAACAAAGTCTACAATGGCGAAGTATTTATGGGGCACTGTAGGAACACACTACGAACCTTTCCTGTAAAATGAGTAAATCCTGGAACAGAATAGGAAAATTCTGTTTTTTCTCCTTTCCGCAACAGCGACATTCAACGTAATGAACGAATCCCCATCAGTTAATAGTTTCTCGACAGGTCTATTGTATACTGTATGATTGTAAATGGGTGAGTATTGAGTAGTTAGTACATGTATACAAGTATTGTAATTATTATATTTTAAAGTGAATCCTATGTAATAATAAGTACAAGGGTCTATTATATATGGTGGCTGACAAGTGGTCACCGCCTCACGATTTGTCATTTTCACCCGTCGTCATATCAAAATAGAGGCTAAAGATTAGTTGTAATATACTTCCCCAGAAACAATGCCCATGCAAATAGTTGTGGTTGTGTCGTTGTGTGGTATCATAAAGTAATTACAGTGAAGTATACAGGCCTTTCTATGGGAAATTCATTTTAAAATTAACCTTAATAGCAACTATGCATGAAGCCAAATGTTTAAATGCCTTATAGTAATAAATCACAGCGGGGAGTTCTATATCCCTGAAGTATAAATATTCCAATGACCAGCAGAAGAGAACAAGGCTTCGGGTTTATCTAGAATATTGTTTTTACTTGTTGATAAGATATTTGCCTGTATGTATTAACCATACAGTCAAGTAATTGTAGTAATAAGTATGCCTAATTGTAAGTAAGTATACATGTGCGTGCAGTCACATCGTCAGTGGTACTACTTAATTATTTCCATTTTTGACAAGGATTTTGTATTGCTATGCAATAGTGTAAACGATACTATAGCCACTATAGCTTATATAAGTCCTAGTGTTTTTTTTCCCATTAATCCCAGAAATTTTTCCTAAAATCGTCCTAAATACTTAATACAAACTACTTACGTAAGCTTATAACTGGGAAAAAACTAATTAGGCATGTCAAAATAAAAAAATATATAGACTCGTTCTTCGCCAGACGATCTGGTAAATTGTTTGTTACCGAAAGCTCACGTGTATTAATTAATAGCTTGTCAATTTAATAAATATCCAATTAAAACCAATTAATAAAAATAAATAAAAAATATACTTTGATGGTTTAATATTCATAAAGATCATTCTTTCCTTACAGATAGATAGTGTAATTGAAAGTATGAATGGTAGATCTACCTGCATAATGTTTTGTTTTAATTCTTTTAAAATAATTGGGAAATATTTATTTACTCGGATTCATACAGACGCCTCTAATAAATGAGTAACACCTTTTTATATCCTTTTGCTACTTTACAGCATTAAAAGATTTAGCGATGCAGGAATTCACACCTCCCATTTCAGCTGATATTCATATTGACAGGCACGGGGGAACAATTATAATTATGTAAGATTCTCTGGAATTCTGCACTTATCTATACGGGCAGAGTACGTATATGATAAGGGGAAGCAATATGGAACATAAACAAGTACTTGGGGCTTTAATGAGCTTTATCTGTATCTACATTGATAAAATTCATTGCAATGACATGTGGGATCAAGTTTTTGACTCTGCACTGCACTCATCATAAAAATAAAAGAGCATTCCACACGCGTCCGATTGTCTAGGTAAAAATGTGCGATTTCAGTATCCCACAAGCTTTGACTGGGACGGGATTCTGAGAATTTGTTTATACTTACAACTGAATGATAGCAGGCGTCACGATGTTCCCCGATTATACTGAAGTACATGATATTTCAAATATTATCATTAGATTATCATTCCCATAGAGGCTTTCAAACCCCGTTACACCTAATGGGATCAATGCAGTCAATAAAATTTCCACCAAATTATGGGCGTTCAGCTTCCGTGTGAAGGAACAGCGGAATAATTTCCGTATATGTAATTATTATAGCATGCCGAACATTGAAATTAATGCATTAATATATTACACTTTCAAGATAAGATAAGACAAATTAAACATCAAATTATTGGATGTATTTGTATTTGGTGTCACAATTTTTACGCAAATTACGTCAAAACACCGATTTAATGTTTGACAACGGTTGTCGCATCTCCAAAGTATACAAATCGACAAGATCTTTAAAAAGAGATAATAAAAAATAACAGTGATAACTTCTGAAACACTAATTAACTATGCAAAGCATGTATACTACAAACTACAATATTAAATAGATGAAATGCCATCCATATACAAGATACTTTTGATTAGAAAAAATACCAAATGCTACTTTAAAGTATTGTAATTAATATAACGACATACATTAAATCGATAATAATATTAAATACTATTTTATAATAATAAAATATTACATTCAATCCGCAATAATACTAAATACTACATTTAACAACAGCTTAATAATACTTGACCAGTAGCAGAACACTAAAGGCGCTACAAGCAAGAATCAATAAATTTGTCATATTGCTATTATTGTAACTACGGGTAGCCAAGGAGCGTCGGGTAGTCCCTCTCAACAGATATTTATGCCGATGAAAGAACTTGGTCGGACTTCCTTCCGTCGTGGTGGAGATGAACGCCTTAAATATATCTTCGGGCCGGGTAATATTTTTCTTGATTACCGTTGACTTCTTCACACAGCTCCGATTCAGGATTTTGTATCCCTTCGCACAAGTACAGCGACCATCGATACATTCGGCATTTGCAGTGCAACGGATTCCGGGACCGGGACCACAGGGCCGGGACAATGGAATGGGGCAAAACTTGAAGTTTTCTAAACATACCCCAGGTTTAGATTTGTCAGGGTAAATGCAAAGGTCATCCGGGGACTCGTCCTTCCTACATTTACATTTGCTCTCAATGCATTGTAAGTAAGTGTCATGTCTGACGTAATCTACGCGGATATTTTCCAGGCATCGCTTCCTTGCAGAAACGCCTTCCGTGCAATCTTCCCCCCACTGGCTTTCCTTCGGTCTGGTCATGCAACACAAAGCGTTTGCGAACATACTGGACAAGATTATTATTGCGAACAATATTAATTTTGATAACAGCAGGGCCTTGGAGGGGTCCATTGTCATTCTGCGGCGATTATACATTTTTGCTTTTGCTGGAGAATGCGTTCTGCTGTAGAAGAATATAACAATAATCAAATTAATAATTCGCCAATATTAAATTCCACTACAGCCTAAAATCCAATAGGGTTTATGTAAAATCATTAATATTATATTATATGTATTGTATATGTATGTAATTTTTACCTCTTTCCACCCAGAAGCTCCAGACGCACAAAGGAAATGCCGCTCAAGAAATATGTCATAATTTATCAACAATGAAAATGATTTATAATAATGCAATTCACTGCCGTCTAATTGGGGAGAATTATCGTATAATATAAGGCACGATGAAATATTAGATTCTTCCAAATAATGGCAATTTTAAGGCTAAGATGATTTTATTATTTCTGGATATAGTCACAAGTTAATAATATACGCTCGTATAATTCTTAAAGAAAAGGGCAGAATGATGAATGAACACGTTGTTAAAAGCCGCTTGATGGACTGCACAGGATGAAGGAAAGACGATGCTGAAATAAAACAACTTTGTCGTTCTGAAATCGTACCTGTTCAAGTCAATTTTAGATGGAGCAGTGAGCTTTGTTGAGGTAAGCAGAATGGATTTGCCCGTGTAATTGAGTGATCGTCCCGAATCCGAATGATTTTTGAGGATAATAATATTATCAATAAATTAATGTAAATACTTGAGTGATATTTCATGTCTAGCAATAGCAATCAAATATTACTAAATCCAGCCTGGTGACTTCTGAAAGTTCTGAGTGGTAATTCGCCGGACTGAATATTTATGTCATCAGTGTGTCAACAACAAATTAAAATAATTAATGCGCATAAAGTACGTAATAATATAATAATAAGGTAATGTAGAAATAACGTAACATTAAATGTAGTAGTCTTTAATATTAGTTGCCAACAGGTTTGAGCATATGTATTTATTTATTTCAACGTCAAGTTTAATACATCATTAAGCTGGACGAGTGACGTGACAATAGCCAAGTGACTGTAATAACTTGTGAGGACATACAAGCTAATAATACTATTATTGTCTCTTTCTACAACTAGTACATATAACATTGATTATTGCATAAACAGTACAGTACAGATATATAAGGTAATGTCGAGACAACATTTGTCATATTACAATACAATAGAACTGAGAATTGTTAATGTGTGAATAGTTTTATTTGTATACATAAACATTTAGTACGGTGTGAGCAGTACAAGATTGCACTAAATCTAACAACAAAAAATAATTTTATTACATCTTATATCAAAACGGACCTTAGAAAATCTCCATGAATAAAAATGTGGATTTTACAATACAGGTATTTCCAATTCTTAAAAACAAATAATAAATTAAAACTATTAAAAAATTCAAGCAGCAGCCTCTCGGTTAAGTATTTGCATTCTTTCTCTCTAACTAGAACAAAAATTGAGCTAGAAAAATCTAGATTTCAAATCTCAAAAAATAAACTAGAAGTAGACAGGAAAAAATTACAACAATAATAATAAATATGTGTGTATGACCCAGTGGTAAAGTCAATGTCATTTATGCTAAAATAACGAATGTGATCGGTACAGTATTGGTAATTATTGCAGTAGTACATATAAAATGTAACATTTGCATTATATAATCAACATAACTTAAGTTTACATTTGGCAAACAGAGATACAGATACCTGCAATACGTAATCAAGTTTCATTTTCATTCGGGAACAAAAGCTTTGTAATAAGTATAACAGTGTACTTTTGTACAACGTGAACATTATGCAATTTTAACTAGCAGAAAGAAGCTATTATGCAGATTTCGTTGTGCAAACAATAAATAATAATCCTATATATGTACTTTTACCCTGCCTAAACTGTGCAAACTTCACTATTTCTGGCAATAGAGCTGAGTGGCTTGATTCAAAGCACGCATCCATCTACAAAACAAAGAAAAATAATTAGGTGACACTGGCGCGTGAATATGTATACACACCATCCACAAAACACTATGGATTAGTATATTACCTTTTGAACGTAAAGTTAGATTCAGCACGGAAAAAATAAACATGGTTCTTGAAC
This sequence comes from Lipothrix lubbocki, assembly GCA_034696945.1. Lineage (NCBI taxonomy): Eukaryota > Metazoa > Arthropoda > Collembola > Symphypleona > Sminthuridae > Lipothrix > Lipothrix lubbocki. The sequence goes on from JAQGAK010000739.1 coordinate 11,951, forward strand.
ACAAGTTTAAAGACATGATCCTTCGTGATACTGTCTTGCTCGACCGGAATTTCCACTCTGTAACCTAGCAATGGTAACGACGCCAACGGAGTTGATTCCTGGATAAAAACCACACAAAAACATTAAATACGGCTATTTTAGTAAACAGACTACCGAGCATATTCATTTTAACACATAAATATTTCGTTAGCAAAACAGTCCTACCTCAAATGATTTGTAGAAAAATAGGCAAATATTGGTGAAAACGACCCATAAGCGCTGCCAACCAGGAGAATTCTTAAATTTTCTTAACAGGAATCCGCTTATAGTGCATTGGAAGCCTCTACAAAGCTCTTCATGAGATATAGAGACATTTCGATGCCAACAAACATGGGGGGTAGCATTAGATCTGTGACCAACTTGATTGTTATTTCTAATAGTTGTGTTATTATTATTTTCGGAAGCATTCAATAACGTGCTCATTCCATCATGAGAGCTTGACAACAGCTCCTCTGATGAACATCCAATGGATTTCAAATTTTGATTCGGGACTGCTTTTTCTATTGCTGCAGTTACTCCTGTCATCCATTCTTGCTTGTCCTACAACGATACAAAATTTTATATATTGATTAATACTCATAAACCAAATATCGTATTTCATCCGACAATTTCTATATGAGATGTATATAACCGCAAAGACATACCCTTTCATTCAATGCTGCCAAAACTAGGACTTTATCCTGGGGTGTAATTAGGCTAAAAGCATGTGGTATGGAAGACCCCAACTGATTCTCAAATTCAAAGTTCTGTTGCATCTGAGTTTCATACAAGGGCACAAGTCCATGTATTCGGAATCCAGCAGCAGATGAAACTCTTGTTCCGTACACTACGAAATCGTCAAACTACAAGAGGAAATATACAAAACCAAGGAAAATTATTATTGAAATCTCAAAATACATTATTCATCCGGGTTCATACCTGCACTTTCATCCATTGCATTATAAAAAGCTACGACTAAACCTAGTAAAAAATGCATGAATGATGTTTCACATGAATCCAACACACGTACTAGAAAGAAAATCCGATTTTGTAGTCCTCGACGTCGACTCATCTTCAGAAGAATTCCTTGCCGTAGAAATTTTCCAGGGTTACTAGGAAAACCGGGCATCTCTCTCATAAGTTCTCCAACCTTGGCTCGAGATTCCAGATCATTCTGGAGGCTATTAACTATGCTCATCAAGGGACTGAGCATAATTTCTAATTTACTGCAATGCTGTCTTATCGTATCCGTTTCGTAACTCCGAAAAACTACAACAGAAAGATAGCAAAACATATACATGCTCTTGGCTGACATACGTGGAGCAGCAACAATTAAAAATTTACTTTTACATCATAGCCAACCCATTCCCCCGACTTTTTCACTTTACATGGACCAACAACATATGTAGAAAACACACATCACACTTATCTCATCACAATAGGCAGAAAAATAAACTAGTACTTCGTTCATACATACATTTTAAACAACCAACCACACAACTAGTCCAACATCACCAAAGTCATTACGTGGAAAGTGGGTACCATGAATTTTTAAACACCCGAGCTATACAATGCACTGCTAGCCTTTCATGTACTACACGGAAGAGGCTTACCAGGTAAAACGTCTTGCCAGCAGTACAGGATCCTATAGAGTGGTTTTAAAGCCAGGGATGTGAGCGGCAAGTAGTGAGAGAAATCCTCTGCTTCAATAAAATCCTCAAAGGATGATTTGAGACCCAGAAAATATTCTTCGTACTTGAGGCGTGTGTGCTCAAAATGCTTCACTAGGCAACTAATCACCTGAACTCCATGTGAGCCCGCCTCCCAAAGCTCCTTTTTAATGTCAACAAGCCCTTCCAGGCTTTGCAACAGACTATTATTGGAAGACATCAGGGTTGCCACGGATTTGCCAATTAATTTCAAGTCTGCCATGAATGTTCGTTGGGTGCACAGGATTTCCTTGCACATGTAATATAACCAGTCGGGATCTGTAAAGAACAAAACCGAAACCAAATATAACATCCAATCATATCAAAATTCCCACAAATTATGTCAAAAGGTAAAACCAAAAAAAAACTTCGTCCAAACATAAAATTAATCTCACGAAATACTAAAAACTACAAGGAACCACTGATGAATAATACCAAACGGTTTTTAAATAAAATTACAACAAAACAATAAATTAAATTAAAATTACATTCTAATACATACTCCTACAAACCAAAACATCAGGCTTTGCGAGCAGCTTTAACGAAAACAGCATTACCAATTTAACTGAGAATCATACATAAGGGACTAAGAATTAAAAAACTAGATAATAACAATAATAATAATAATCCAATCGCTATACACCGAATGACTAAAACTAAACACAGAGAGTACACTTTGTATATAGTAAACTCACCAAAAAGATCCCTTTTAACATGTAAAATGACTTTTGCAAATTGCAAGAGATCGAATATCGAATCCTCGCAAGCATTAATCATCATTGTCGTAAAAAAAGGAAATATTCGTGACATTGGAAACCAATAATAAAATCATTTTAAAACCAATAAAGAACCAAATTATTGAATAACCATTTCACCATATCAGTAATTATTTTTATTAAAACATTCTTTCATTCTCATTCATCTGCAGGAATGACAGTTTGTATGTATGTATATAATAATCAGAGTTGAAATCCCAACGAATTTACCGTATGTACGTATCTTGGCACAAACAAGTACTTACTTTTCAAGAGTCACATCATATATGTTATTTTAGTTATTATTACTATTATTACAGATAGTACAGTAAATGTCCCTTGTTAATGTACCTCAACCTATACATACAAGAGTCTATCCGTATAGAGTATAATAAGTGTTCCTGTACGCATCAATAGAATCTAAATTTATTAATAATAATTATTATTTCTCTCTCTCTCTCTTTTTTAACTTATTTAAAAAGTATTTATATAGCTCATCCGCTATATATGAGTAGCTTTTTCACAAAAATCGCTACACATTTGATTCACATATCAATCATATTATTAATAGTTTATCAGTACATTGAAATGATTTCCTTTCTAATAATAATTATTACAGGATTAATCATTCATGTACATATGAGTACGTGGAATAAAAATTGATTTATTTATTAATTGCAAATCATCTCATTTTCTGCGACAAAGCAATAAGGATGATTGAGCGCGTTATTATTAGTTTATACGAGATCTTCCATTTATAAGTATTAAGGGCTTTTTAAGAATACGTTGTATATGTTTATATATATACTTCGTTGGCGTTTTCATTTTCGTGTCTCTGGAGAAATCATCGATGACCACAACCATATCATGTCTAATAGACGTGTGAGTATTTCATGTTTATAATAGCATAATTATTACTTTAACGCTTGTAATAAGTATATATTCGGATTGTAATATACGAGTAATAAGTATATAATAAAAATGTAATAAATTCACATTTGATGGAATGAAAGGGGAAGACCATAGGATGTAGAGAAATTATCACTTTCATTCTACAAAATCTTCATTTAAGATGGGTTCACAGTAGTACATAATAATAATGAGTATATACATATCTATTAAATGTAATGTTATATGTCTACAAGTACAGTACACTATTAAAAAAGTGATTAAATTTCTCATTTTTATGTTAATGATGGTCTGTCAAACTAAGCACCATATATGTATACTTATATATTACTTCTCTCATTTGAAACAAAAACGACAAATCACCTACAGGACTAGAGATCGTGTATTTAAAAAATTCATTAACTCCGTACAGTCCATAGACTATAGTTGTCAATACTAATTATATTAAATTAAATAAATTATATTATTATGACTATTTGTAGGACCAGAACAGTTAAAATTAAGAACGATTCAGAGTATATAAATCATTACGAGAACTGGAATATGGAATAATTAATCATCAATCACGCATGAATATATCTTCCTTTTATACTCATGTATCATTCTAAAAAAGAATGTGGAACACAAATGGTTTTATTCAAGTATACTAATAATATTTATATAAAAACCATGTTCCATTTTCATTTCCAGTTTTCGTCATTTCCAATCAGACAAATACTTCAGTCAAAATTATTCCATTTTTGATGCAAGTAAAATGCGCACATTTTACTTAATAAACAAGTCGTAAAATAAAATGTGTGATTTAAGAGAGAAACTCCACACAAAAAAAGACATACATACTTCAAAAGTATTAAAAAATATATTTGCGAATGAATGCTAAATTACATAATAATATCTTTGGGAAATCTCATTAGTACTGCAAGTAAAATTATAATATTATTGCATACGAAAAAACTCACTTCCGGCTTGGAAATCTTTTGCACAACACAAATTGTGTGTAGAATTGTTCACAGTGCACAATGATTTGTCAAAACCATGAAACCATGAGCAGAAAATTGTACACAAATTTAACCCCATTTTGTGCACAATTTTGTCCCAATTGTGCGCAAGATTCCCAAGCGGGTTCCAAATGAGATTCGGGTTCAACATGCGTTTTATAGTTGAATCACACAACATGTAATAAGCAAGTGTGAGTCAAAAATGTTTCTACAGTCTTCAACGTTTCGATATCATATGTGTAAATATAGCAGCAGGATGAGTTGTTATATTTTTACATAAACTCTCAACATAGGTAAATACATGGGTAATGGAATTTGTACGATGACAGAATTATTTGTAAGAAATTGTAAATTATCATATATATGTAATCTCATACATACATATTTATATAAACATAATTATATGCAACTATAGAGCATATACTCTGCAAATAAATAGATCTAAATTTAATTTGTGCAAAATCCAAAAAATTACTCTGTTTCATCCTGCACTATGTAGATGTATTAACTGATTATATATATAGATACTAAAAACTAACCTACCGAAAAATATATACTACAATATGTAAGTATAAAGTTAAATATATAAAATTAAGTTATAAGTATAGGCAATAAATGTTTTTACACACCACCGCAACACCCACAGATTAATAGAGACAGAATGGAACAAAAATAAAGTTAACAATATTAATGGGGGGATACCCATTGTTTTTTTTGTTATATACGAAACCATAAATATTACTATGCATATTCAATATATTATTAAGTTCATTCTGAACAATCAACATACATTGAGGGAAACAATGATTAATAATCAAAACAAATCGAGATCAATTCAGCGCACAACAAAATCAGAGACTGAAAGATGACACTATAGAGAAGATATATTGTTATTTTCGTATATATAATTACATACATATACGATATATAGAGACAAATGAGAAACCAATTATGTCAAAAGATACGCGCGGGTGGGCGGTGGTTTGTAAGACAAATAATTTTTATAAAAAAAGAATTTAAAAAAATTATTATTTTATAATATGTCAAGTATTTTAACGGAAAATTAGACACAAAAACTTGCATCCATTATCTTCTGAACAAATATATTTCTTTATAATAATATTCCTCTTCTCATAATCTGCAATTAATAATATACGCAATAATAATAATTATAATAAGACGTTATCGTGACAAAAATAACCTTAAATAACGTACAAAAAATAATCCTAGGAATAAGAAATGTATAGTACAAATCAAATGTTTTTTTTATAAAAGTAAAAATTTAACCGGGCTAGTTAGTTATTACTTACAGTCATCAGAAGAGCAACGTACCATAAATGTGTACAAGGTACACTATTTTACGCTGCCTTCAATAATTTTCGCCGAATTCTTACGTAAAAAGAAAAAAAACAAAATTGAACATAAATGTAATCATAAATATTACTATTCGTCTTACAAAAAAAATAACATGCATTTCCACCCATAAGTATATATTTACTCGATTTAAAAAAATCTTTTTAAAAGCCTTAAAAACTGTTTTAAAAGCCTCATAGACATTTTTAAAAGCCTCAAAGACATTTTTAAAAGCCTCGAAAACATTTTTTTAAACAAGTTATGTATAGTTTCAAACAACATCAGATATGTAATCCTTTCTAGTCAAAACTTATTACTTGCATGAAGAAGACAGATAGATAGTGACAGATGACGCATACATAGAGGAAAAAATCCAGACATTAATATGATATTGAACAGAATATTAACAATACGTATACATTTAATTCCCTGTCATCAAAAATAGCTAGTAGACATAATAAATTCTTGGTAAAAAAAATAACTAATACATAAAATATATATTTAACAACATATATATAATAGTATAAATGACAGAAAAAAGCAATAATATACATATCGTAAGAACAAAAGCCGATCAAAACCTTTGAGGTACGGAAACGGAAGCTAATACATTATATAATTATAGTTAAATTGAGATCACCCCCAGTAAGTACTTGTTAAGTTTATTTTTTCATATATATAATAGATATATATTCTTTTTTAAAGTTTGTAATAAAAATTGTGCATTTTTTAGTGTGGCTGCTGCTGATGATGATGATGTTGGGGTAGTAAGCCATTTCGGTATTGCCAGGAAGTCACATAGTAAACTGTGTTACAATATATAACAGTAGAGCATTTTAAATGAGTGCATATGAGAGGTGATGAAACATATAGAGAGTAATCATAATATACTAAAAGAAAGTATACTTATAGATATAATTAAATACAGATAAAACACGCCAGACAGAGCAACAACATCACAACACTCTACAGTCCCATAATATTAGTTTTTATGTCAAAAACCGTGTAGCTCTTAAAAGATTGTATATTTTTTAAATGTTATGTAACATGGATGGTTCCCTTAGTTCCCTATGCATACAAACAAGTACACAAAAAGTGTAATATTCATAGGTCTTTTTTTGTTCAACAACTCAATCATAGTGGTATGTAGATCATTAATCTGCATATATACATATTATATATAAACAGACCGAGAGGAAAAATGGAAGATGAATTGTTTAATCATGGAATGGAACTATTTACCCGTACACCAGCACTATTATACCGAAGAAATCTCCGTCTTCCTTTCCATAGTGCTCTTTCATATGGAAATTTAATTAATTATTTAAAAATAATTGTATTCAAGAACAACCCTAAGAGCTTGTTGAGATCTCGAGGAGACTATATATATGTATGTATAGTGTGTAGTAATTAATAAATGTAATAAATATAGATATCCCTTCTTCTTCCTCTCGTACAGTTTGTACAGAGAGAGAGTTAAAAGTTCAAACAGCCATAATCATAATTATTCCAGTCCACTATTATAATATGTAATTTAAATTTAAATTTGTTTAAATATTTAAACACGCATATAAGTATAATAATAATATACAGGATGTACAGTATGTACTTATACATAGAGTACAAATGTGTACGTAATCATATAGTCTCATGAATTATACACTAGACTTTGTTTCTCTAATAATTTCAGGAATTTTACTGTCATCAGCAATAAAGTGGAGATCAAAGGGTGAGTAAATATAAATAGAGACCCATAATAATAATTAAATGGAAGTATTATAATAAAGTCAGCAGCAATGAACCAACAAGATTCACTCACGCCTGTGCTTTCTCTATATGATATATGTGTATATATACATATATAATGTATCTTGGACTTCTTTGAGGTTCCCACAATTTAATAGTTGTATTTTAGGTACTACAACAGCAAGAAGAGATGAGAGAAAATTGAAAGTTTGAATAGAGCAACGACTAACTAATAGCGTAGCCTGTCAAAAGACGTCTACGGCTACTAATTCAATTAATTCAACATTAGTAATAAGCACTTATTATACCTAGATAGTATACCTATCATTTGAAAATACGCAAAAACTATATTCATTTATGTAGATACGTATACAAGAGCATTTAATCAAAGTTCATTAATTCATTATGCAGACAAAGTTGAGAGAGAGAGAGAGGAGAGAGGTTGTTGGTTTGAGAATCATCAGGAAGCTATCACTTCAAAAGTTTAAGAATATATGTATGTAACTATATGTAATTACCTACTCCTCTCATAGTAGTTAGTCAGTACTTCTCATCGTCAGTTAATTCAAACATTAATATCATTTATAATGTTGCAATATACCTAAATAGAAGTACATATTAGTAGCTAGCTACTTCTTTCCTTCTGGAAACATACTCTCTAGAAACATAGGTTATAGTTAACAGATGTGAATACTCGAGCCTCACAATTTAATGAAGAGTGCAATATATGTAGCTATATGTGTGGGTAGGAGCAATAACTTGGGATAATTTGAAAATGTTCTCCAAAGACTCTACAAACTACAGTAATAACACTTTTAATCAAAAATTTATTGTTCCTCGAAAACTATCCTGCCATCCCTGACGGTGAGACTAACCTCAACCCGATGCCTCGCACTATTATTAGTAGTAGTTGTATCATCCTTTGCACTAGCAGGATTATTTTGAGCCCCAAATGTATCCTCGTCGTCCTCATCATCCTTCGTATGAACGATTTCCGGACGTAGCTCTACAGGTAAATTTGCATTCCCTACCTCATCATCCACAAAATCCTCCACTTCCTCATTATTAATCTCCTCCAAGTCATTCAGGGTTGCCGAGCTATCGGCTAATTCGCTAGTTAAAGTAACTAAGGGAGCATTAATGGAGCCCGACAGGTCTTCCGAAGTTTCATGATTAGCATTGAACTTCCTCATACAAGGGAAATCTAAATCATCTATGGGACTCAGACTAGACGCTTCTTCTTGTAGTTTCTTCCTCAGACCCGACTCTATCTTTTCTAAAAACTGACTAGTGGAGTCTGTTTCCTCTGAGGAATGTGTTCGTTCCGAAATTCGGGACAGAGTTCGAGGGAAACCGATGGTCCCTGCAGCCATATTTAGGAATAAAGGGGCTTCTGGACTTTCACTATGCTCACTCACTGTATCAGAATTACGGGACTCTACCATGTCATACAGGGGGTCAGGAGGTTCTGGTAATGAATCCGTACTAGATTGCTTGCTCAGTGAGTCGGAAGTACCCAAGGTAGCTAGGGGATGAATAGGAATAGCGGGAGGGTTGTTACTAGGAACGATGGTGGTGGGGCCTGATGATTCCACTGGTGTAGTTTCTCCTTCTTCTTGGATCGAAGGTGGAATATTAGCTTCATCAGTGACGCTGCTCCTTCTAGGAGGAACCATAGGTTTAAGAGTTGGGTCATCATCATCTTGGCTAATGGAGAAAGATCGACTAAGATGCAATCGTCGATTGATGATTTCATTAGAAGCATTCTCAATGACGGTTGTGAGAGAGTCAGTGAAAGAGGCTTGTTCTAATTCTGCACTGGACCGTCGTCTGTTGTAGGATCCTCGGCGGGAAGAAAAACTAAACTGTAGAATGTCAGGGGGTGGTGGGTACCTAGGGGTTTCACAGTTGTACTCACCATCCCCATCCGGTAGGGGAGGAAGAGGGAAGTCATCTAGGCTGGCATTTGAGTCTTTTCTAAATTTTCTATACAAAATATCCAAGGGTTTCTCAGGTAAGGGAGGTTTATTTGAACTTGGTTTTGGCTCAGTGGGTGTTTGGGGTGGGGGTTCTTCCGCAATTAAATCTTCAGGAGTCATTGTTTTATCATCTTCGTCGTCCTTATCTGGTGGGGGAGCTAATTCCAAGGGCAAGTCGGATACATTGTCAGTTGCAAGGTCTTCTTCTGGGTTGTCATCTGGGAGATTACTCTCTGGTTCCTCTTCAGGATTTACCTCTGATTCTTCTGTCGGATTCCTTTCAATTTCCTCCTCCTCTTCTTGTTGTGCAACGATACTGCTCACAGTTGGAATTACACCCCTTTCCTTGTGTTCTTTATCCGATAATTCCTCTTCAGGGCCATCTTCTGTACAACTTAACTGATTCGGTTCCAATATTTCATCCTCGGGAAGATCTTCCTCAACTTCGTACACTTTGCCCCCCTCGCTGGAAATTTCATCACTCGAACTTTGGCTTGCATTAGCTTTATCATCCTCCGCAGAAATTTCGTCCTCTTCGATTATATCTGACATGACGGTGTCTTCCCCATCGTCGACTGTCGCTATCATTTCTTTGGGTTCTGGACTAGTTGGCTCTTGTTCTTCTTTCTCTTCCGTAATTGTGTCGATATCAGGGACCATTTGTGGGACTGGTGCTGGAGCAGAAGGAGTACAAGACTCTAAAACGTTGACAACCTCCGTCAATTCTTTGACACATTCCGCATTCACACTTTTCATAATATCATCAATCAGATCTGCTGCCACGGTTTCAATCTCCTCACTTCTAATTTTTCGCATCCCGTGGGCGTGATTACTACTCTTGCCACCTCTTGACCGACGGACAGCAAAGGAGAAAGGATCACCTTCATCCCAAATAGGTGGTGGACCATCCAAAGTATCATCTCTCCAACTATAGTTCGTAACAGGCGGTAAATCCGTCATGGAACAGTAAACAAGTCGTTTTAGCTGCTGGGTAGACGAGGACGGTTCCGTGCAACTGCCTCCGTAGGATTTAGACTTTGACAGGGACTCATGATGATGATAAAAATTTAATGTGCTGCCGGGCGTAGACGACACACAATCCAAATCGATCCTTCTTCGCAGTAAATACGGAACATCCACTTCTTCGAAATGAATTGAATTCTTAGTGGGCGTGGTGGCTTCTCCTTCTTCATGTTCTGCCACTGAGTCCTTGGATTTTGACGGCAATGAGGTTGTTTTGCCGGGTTTCTTCTCCGTTGATGAACGTTTGAGTGCTGAGCCAGGGATTTTGTTCATAGTATCAAATGCTCCTTCAGATTTAGTCTTACGAACGAGATTCTTCCTGGTAGAAAATTTGTCTACTACTAATGGCAATTCCATCACTATTGGCGGTGGAGGTGGCTCACATTCAAATGAATCTTCAATCAAGGGCTCTAGTTCAAAGGACTTTGAGAGTGGCATCACCTCGTTTGGTGCAACTTGATACGTCGGGCTCGGTTTGCTACCTTTAAGTGTGCTACTTAATTTAACTGGAGATTCTCTCGATGGTGAGGGAATAGATGAAGGATGAACTTCATCCCCATTGCTAGTAGCTTTGTTGTTTACATTTCTATTTAAATTTTCATCTAAAACTTGAGGTTTGGGCTTTGGCTTAGGAACTGGCTTCAATGACAATGGCTCCTCATTTATGTTCCGTGGTTTGGGTTGAACTAATGGAACTAAATCCGGGATATTGTCAGGTTTCATTTTAACCTGAGACAATATTTCTGGTGAGGCCCGCTTACCTACACTACTTGGTGGTTGTTTTCTTGGATTAGCTACGGGTACCTCGGGTGGAGGAATAATTGGAGTTTTGATAATGGACACATCTACTTCTATTGGATTGCTATGGCTTCGTGTGTATTTTGCGTGACCTCTCTGCATTCCAAAATCTTTACTCTTATCCAATTCTCTAGGACTTAAAGTCTCTTTTTTATGCTTGAAAGATCGGCCACGCTGTTGATTATTAGAGTTTGAGAAGGATATAATTTCATTTTCGAGCTTCTCTAAAGCTTCCTGTTTCTTTTTCAATTTACGCTTGAAACTGCCACTAGTACTAATAGCACCGGCTTCAAGCCAAATCCCAGCCTCTTCAACCAACTGCTCCTCCGACTTGAGGGTTAATACTCTTTTTTCGGGTTTTTTCAACACTGTTTGCACGGTAGGAGCGGTAGAGGGGGAATTAGCAGAGGATGGAGTTGGAGACGTAAGGTTTAGTGGTGGCAAAGGAGTGGAAGGGACGACAGAGATGACAGGAGGAGATTTAATAGGCTCGTCTAATAAATCCTCAAAGAAAGATTCTTTCTGATGAATTAAGCGTTTCCTACCCCCACCGCTAAGCGGTAGCTCATCTACCCTTTCATTGCTCACAAGTAAATCATAACTTCCCTGACTAGTAGTCTCATCACCCGGTCGATGAAACTCCTCATCAGTTACCTTTTTTCGCGGCAACTTTTCTTTGCGACGGGGGATGGTGAAATAATTTATCTCATCATCATCCTCGGAAACAGAAATTTCAGAACGTACGGTCAAACTTTTTGATCGTTGTTTCCGAGTTCTACGAATGGTTTCTTTATTTGGTTGCGAAGAAGCCAAGGATGAGACTACGTTGGATGACAAAGATTCAAAAACTTTCAACTTTCGCTCAATATTTTTTACTGTTGTAACCGGGAACTCATGCTGACCGAATGAACCAAAGGGTTTATTATGAATATCGGACTCTAACGACTCATCTGACAGGTGATCCACATCGTCATAGAATTCAGGAGTTTGAGAATAATGTGACAGGGACTGACCTTGTGGTGGGTATTGTGGATGATAGACTGCGACAGGTGGGGGCGGTGGTGGTCCAACGGGTTCCACTTGGGGTGGCATCATGGCAGCGACTGGCACATACCTTTGAGGCGACGACGTGACTGAAGTTCCAGGCGAAAGTGTATCTTGTTGCGAGTCTTGAGAACGGATCTCAACAGGAGAGTCTGGGTAGTCCTGTAAATATTTTATGACTTTTTAATGAAGGGAATTTGCAATTCTATCGATTTTTCCTTTCGAGCACAAGGCAACAGCAACGTGCTTGCACAAGCAAACTCTCTAAATGAAATGTAGCAAAATTAAACGCTCAACTGTACATAAAGGTAAAGACACACATGTTTACTCTGACTGAGCTAACACACTGAGAAATATATTGCAAGTTTCGACACGAAGGGCTATATATGTACAGAGAACAGAGCTTAAGTGCGGGATTTGCTTTGCTCGACGAAATATACAACGGCTGTTTGCTACTTGCTACAGTAGCTGCCAAATGAATAATTGTATAGATAGAATTTTGTTGTGTATACATACCATATTTGGGTAAATTTTATCTATGACTTGATCATCTATAGGAAGAACTGCAGAGGCGGCAGACATCATGGCCGGTGATGAACATGAAGTAGAAACTCCGGAATGATGACCTCCACCTCCAGCTGACACACTTGCTGATGACATTACGTTGTGTGTACTTCGGAATGAGGCAGATCTGCTTGAAAAAGTACATACCATGAAAAAGGCAAGTAACAAGTTCATAAAATCCCAGGTTCAAATAAACAACACAGTATACACGAATAACTTAAGCCTCAAAGTAAACTTGCAACGTTTAGTTCTACTGAATTTAATGCTGCGTAAAATTTTATGGAATTGCTACCTTTGGAAGGTAGACGATCCGACCTGGGGAGCACCACGTTTTACAAAATTCTCACGAACGAACGCTACCATTTGTTTTTGAGTGCGACCAGAGTAGCGAAAACTTGATCCACGAGAAGTGAGCAGACCTTTTGAGCGACCCGATGATGATCCCGCAATTTGTGGTGCTTTTTCACACCGGAAAAAAGCATGATGCTCTACGCAGCGTTTCCAAAATGACTTGCATTCATTCCGAGTATCAAATATAAATTCTACCGTTTCTTTGTAGTAGCCCTAGAAGAAATGATAATAATATTAATTTTCTTTTATCATCCAAAATAATCAAGACATGAAAGTAACGGAAGCAGCCTATTAGTTAAGGAGTAAGTTCATCAATGCAATTAATTAAAATAATTGGTTTTCACCTCGGAATTCTATGACATAGAGACAGACATAGCAAAGAAGCACAAAATGTAATACAGTAATACCCACCACAACGCACACACGAATACACTGACTTTTATAATATCGTATTATTTCCAACAAGTTAAATACATATACAAAGAAGAATATTACATACATAATTAGGTAAACTTGAAACTTACATAGCCTTCAGGGTGAAGCTTGAGAATGAATCTCTTCCTTTTGAAGCTAAGCTTGCGTATCTTGGCCCATGAGAATGTATTGATTTTTGTAAAATTTTGAAATAAAACTAAACCCAAATGGCATACTGAAAGATTTAATGGCACACCTTCTTCATCCTGCAAAAAGCAATAATTTTTAAATTTTTGGCATACATTATGATTATTATTATTCCGCTATTTTTAGAAATTTTATGACAGTATTAAAATGTAGACCATACGCACCTTCGCAGGATGCATCTTGATGCCATATAGTTCAGTCCTACGGGCAGTTTCCAACAAATGCAAATCCGCTTCCGCCGGACTCTGCCCAATATGTTTTCGATGATTTTCCCGAATTCGTTTCTCCATTTCTAAATCTTGATGTGGCACAAATTTAAACGTTGACAAATAGATTGCATCAGGATAGTCTTCATCATTGAAATCACCACACTCGGCTGTTCAAATTCACACCAATAAATATCTCCAACACAACAGACATTAACTAATATTTTAAATTACGATAATCCAACACTCACCCTGGACAATAAAAGATGCCATAAGAGCCGCCGTGTTGTCATTACACTGTAGAGTACCAGTAGCTAAATCTCTTTTAATTTGCAATGAAAACAAATATCGGGTAAATTCTTCCTCCAGTTGCGAAGGGTCTGGAGTGTAAAATTTGACACTAAATCTTAAAGTAGGGTCACCCAGTGAGAGACCCACTTGGCGGGATAATCTCTTTTCTAAATCTAACCAATATTTTGTGCCATACGAATCCTGCAATTTCAAAACGAAATCATTATTTTTATATTCTTACATTATATATTATTACATAATATATTTACAATTCTATTACAATAAATACATAAATGCATCCCACTACCCTCTAATTCAAACAATTTCTCACTCCAGCTTTTTACAATAATACCAGCACATGTCTATAATATCTTTAAATTGTGCAGAAATTACAGACAACAAAAATTAGTATTTTTGTAGAAATTCCAAAAAATCTCAACTTACTTGATACTCAAGCCCAAAATAGTCGGCTTCAAGTACATTGAGTTGCTTACATACTTGGTCAAAGACAACTCGTCCCAGGGCTTTAGTCTGCAACAAAAATCAAAATCATTGTTAATTACAATCAGTCACTAGTTAGAGTACAACGAACATCAACTACAATACAACAATAACATTTAATGCCAACACACACAAATTTCCAACAGTATGAAATTAAAAAACCAAAATATATCGAACACGCAAAAACAATATCTAAACTCTTCAAAATACCAAAAATACGCTCAAACTTCAAGAAACCAATACTTAAACACACCACAATTTCAAACGCTCAAAACAAGAACACAACCATGAATATTAATTGAAGTCACCCGAATATCCCAAAAACATACAAATTTACCAAAATAATTTTAACACATCAAATTATACGCCCTCCAAACCACGCTCCACACTACTAAACACATCTAAAATAATATAAACGCTAAAAATTCTATAGCTCCACCAAGATCAAAAAAATCAAAACAACCTCCTTAACAACAACAATCAACTCAATATATTGACATTCAAAAACTACATAACAACAATCAACAGCAACAAACAACAATAACAAATATCAACCATCAACAATAATAAATCCAACAATGATGACAATTCCCACATCCCGGATAAACAGTATAAACACTACAAATTACAACCTAAAAAAATAAAATTAAAACCCAATTCAAAAGTTATAATTCCACACTTGACAAACTACCAAAATAACCTACACAAATTATCACAAAATTTAAAGTTTATACAATTAGAGGTGTACATCAATAATAAATTCCAATATTCTATTACATTTACCTGTGCCTGGATGATTGTGACAGTATCATCCAGGAGTTGGATTTTGAGAGCCAGCATTTTGCCACCCTTCTTCGGTGTCAATGGGGGGGTTTTGGCCAGCCGCTGGGACAGATGGATATTGCAGCCGTCGTCCTCATCCCGAGGGTCACACGGGGTTGAGAATGACCTTTTGACGGAGTACATTGAAGACGGCGGTGGAGGCGGAATCGGAGGACTAATACTACTTGCCTCCATGTTAGTCCCGAAGTTTTACTCAAATTCCAACACCCTTTGTTTGCTGCGCATACGTGAGATCTCTCTCTCTCTTTTTGATCTCGCTCTCTCACTCACTCTCTCTCTCTCTCCCTAAAACTTTTTTATATCTTCCTTTTTTCCTTCCTTTCGAAGACTCGAAGAGCAGCAGCAGCAATATTAACAAGAAGAAGAATATAAGAGCAGCGACGAGCAAGCAGGAGCACAAGCAGCAGCAGCGAGCGACGTGGGCAATTTAAACCAAGGCCGGTCGTTCCATATATTTTTGGGATTTCGGTCTTTCGGATATTCGGGAAGTACATATGCTTAAATACATAAGGACGGAACGCCATATACAGTCAACAGCCAACAACGAGAGCAGCAGCAGCAGCAACATTTCCAAATCCAAAATCCCAACTCCAAAGCCAGGGAAGAAGGAAGGACCCGACCCGAGACTCACACATAACATATAGAGAGAAGCTCAAACACAGTCACACAGCCTCCCGATCCGAATTCCGGAAAGTAGGAACGGAGCACAGTTTTGAGCACATTGCGGAAAGCAATATAATAAGAGAGCATGTATAATATATAGAGGAATTCAAGAGAAGGAGAACATCATTGACAAACATCATCCATAGGTTCCCGTTTTTCGGTTTTTCCCCTACTAAACTTTAAACCGAATATACATATATATAGTAATAGATACTTGTTTAAGTATATATGCTTTATGTACAAAATCCCATCACATTGTAAGTATTGCAAAGAGAATAAAATAAGCTGAACACTACCGCGGCTGCTGCCGCAGCAGCTACTATAGAAATAATAGTAATAAGGGGTATTATAGAGTATGAGATATCCGATATTTTCTGGATTCGTCGTCAGTACTCTGGATCCGGATACTTCGTGCTCCTTGATACTTTCGGGTTTTGTATATAGTTTAGGGTATTATGATGATATGTTCTTAGGACCAAGTTTTGATTTTGTTTTTTTGTATATGATTAGGTTGCGACCTGTTTTTGTATAGGACCAAGTTGGGACCTGTTTTTGTATATGACAGAGTTGTGACTTGTTTTTGTTTGTTACCAAGTTACGAACTGTTTTTGTAGGGGATCAAGTTGTGACCTGTTTTTGTATCTGACCTAGTATGCTTTTGTAAGGCTGTAACGTCAAATGTAAGAATAGGATATGTTCGTGTAGGTAGGAATGTTTAGGATCAGTTGGATCTTGGATGTATGATGATCCCGGATCCCGGATATGCAATTTGTGTATGCTAGTGATGTCATCATATAAGTAATTCGGAGTATCTTTGTATGTACGCAGGCTGTCAAACCATCCCCATTCCCCACATTAGCTCGGCGAAAGTAACAAGAAGGTCTGTACTGCGAATGGTCACATAGTACTGGATAGAGATAGAATGTAAAATACCCGGATCTAGTAAAATCGGTACGCGAGCTGATCCGGCTGCTGCATCCGTCTACTGGTCTCCTTCCCGTCTCGGATAAAGTGTATATGCATCTGGGCACACGTGCGTCCTTGCTCTGACAGCGAATTTATAAAACCGATATAGTGCTATTTTGTATGGGATACCGGCATGATGTGAGATGCAGTTGTTTATATAAATAGGTAATTTGTTATTATAAATAGGTGCTACTGTATGATTGTATCTATAAATAATCAGTCATCGACTGTTTGCTATCTTACCGCTTTCTGGATGTTATTATTATATTAATGCCGTTATGATGTTACCTACAGTTTTATTTTAATCCGTTATTTGTGTAATCTTGTTTTATGTTTTAATTTTGTTATGACTGTATTAAGTATGATGACTGATGACTATAATGCTTGTGGTGACTTTAATGTGTGATGTGATGATGACTATATATTATTTGTGATGACTTTTATATGTGTGATGCGAAATTTATCTTATTTGATGACAGCGTTGTGTGCGATCGTGTTTAAATATTATGATTATGTTAGATGCTATAACGTTAACGGTTATTACATGATTGTTGTGGCTTTCTAACAGATTACTATTACTGCGGAATTCCCACACCCGCCAGCTGATTATAAAGGACTGCGTTAGCAATTAATAAGCGGAGGAGACGCATGCTGTGTGATATAGAACTGCAGTAATCAGCAGGAATTGTTCAGATCGGGCTGTAGATTGTGTGGATCGAGAATTAAATCGATCGTCGGACAATAAACATGTCTGGGAAGACAGCTATTGTGTCGATGGGACTGTGCACTACCGTATTGAAGTACCTCTTGATGGCCTACGGATCCTGCCGACTCATTAAGGATTTAATTAGTTACATGCAAGCTGGTCCACAGAAGATCGACGGCAAAGAGAAAGAAAGCCAGGAGCTGGAATTGCTAAATCGAAGGAAACCTCCAGAGCTGTGGAACCGGGCTTTCTTCTTCCCGGACTACTTCCCAGACAATGACGATTCAGTCACATCCCAACTCGTGGAGGTTATCAAATCTGCTAGGGTTTCCATTCAGATCTGCCTATATTTAACTTCCTATCCACGATTAGAGACAGCTGTCCTTAAGAGATTTAAGGAAGGACTAATTGTTCAAGTGGTAACTTGCCATGAAACAATGACAGCTCATAATAATCATTTCAAAAGATGGATAAATTCTGGTAAGGATGAGTTATAATAGAAATATGTTTCCTTCAAATTTTACATTATGAAGTTCGTCACAATTAGATGTGATTACTAATGAATAATGTTTCGGGGTTTGTTGATAAAGGAATTCCTATTAAGACCAAGAACACGGGGTACTTCATGCACAACAAGTTTTTGATTATTGACGATGAGGCTTTACTTTCTGGATCACTTAATTGGACTAAACAGGTACACTCGAATTTTTGCAACAGGTCATAAAATTTTACACATATTAAGGCATCCAGATAAAATGAACACATTCTCTTAATCCTTGCCAGGGTGTGGAGAGTAACCGAGAAAATGTGCTGCTCACCACTGATCCCCGCCTGGTCGCCGAATTTCGCAAGGAGTTCAACAAAATGTGGAATGACTTTACTGAGTTCTAAACGCTGTGAGCAGCGTTATAGTAATTATATTATTTTTATTATATTATTTTAACAATAAATCAGAGGTGTTATGGATTACATCCAAGAGTACTTTGTATTTTCCACCGTACTGATAATATAACTTTTTTCGAATTACAAAATATGGGGGAGAGTGAATGTGCAATTCCCCATTATATTCTAGTATTTTGTATTTTTCTAAAACAGTAGTAAACAATGAATAATGTTGTTATACTTAAATCATATTTAATAAGTTTGTTTTTACTAATACTTGCTTTCCTCTGTTTTAGATCACCGAATGACTTATTTTCTCATTATTTTTTTATCTTCAGTAATTAAGTACTAATATCGTCATAATATTGTTGTTAGCACTATATACAGGTTATTACCCCTACAGTTAGAATTTAATTATTATAATTTATCAATAATTGATAATCACTACACTATTATTGTCGATTCAATAATTACATTGTCATTATATCTCACTCCTAATAAATCCTGTTCCTATTCCGTGTGATACAATAAATATAAATAATATTATAATTTATCAATAATTGATGATCATTATTATTGACGATTCCATAAAATTATTTTACATTGTCATTATATTTTATTCCCAATGAACCTTTTCCTAGTCCGTGTGATACAATATACAATAAATAACTAATAATAATATTATAACTGATCGCCGACATCCTGATTGTTCCAAACTGTCGGCGATTTTGACCTTCATCAGGGTGTAGCAAATTTACTTTATTATTCTAGCAAAGATTTTTTTATCTAAATTTTTTGGATGAAATTACAATTAAATTTGTAAATTATCTACTCATTTATTAGTTGCTACCCAAAATTCATATTACCAAAATTATAGCTTAAATTTTAGTTTCTTGCTTGGGGCATACTGAGATATTGTAATGATGCTGCTTAACCTAAAGATTTTGATGACACTCTTATTAAGATCATTACAACAAATTCCAGTGAGGGAACTATAAATTAGAAAAATTATTGCATTGCATTTTTTTAAATTGGGAGAATGGTAATAGCCAGTTAAATTTAATTTCTATCGTCAGCACAAAACAAGACAAAAATGTACCTTGCAGCAAAATACAAAACATTGCATTGATGGCAAAGCATAAGCATGGAGAGTCTGTGGAAGTCTAAAAGATGCGCGGAACATCACGTTGGTTTTTGTAAATGAGCTGGAATCCTTGTAAAAATCCGCCCACGACGATCCCCCCAATAGTTTAAAGCACCGAAAAAAAAACTTTTTTCGATGCTTCAGCTTCCTGCTGCATTGCATGTTTTTTCATTTGGGAGCAAAAAGCATTATAGCAAACTCCCTATACTTATACATACTTAATACTTTTGTATAGGAAATATAGGCACTGCTTTTTAATTTTAGGACGTTCCAGGGCCAGGGAGCGTAATAATATTCACCATAGAAGAAGAATAAACAGAATTTAATATTAACATACATAATATTAACAAAATTACATAGGAATACGATGAAGAAGCAATTTTTATTATTAAAACTTTAAACCGCCACCCCCCCCCCCTCATCTATAGAGACAAAATAATAAATACAATTATTTTTTCAAAGCATTTAGGAGAAAAAGTTACCGATGAATTAATTTTTTTTTAAATCTTGTGGGCAGGATCTTCCCAACAACAACAATAACAACAACAACAGTTAATTCAACCCAAATTTATCTAAATAGCAGATAATTCCCGAAACTTGACTTGTCATCAAGTTGAATTCCTTTATCAGGATCGTCAGTCTCTGCGGGACTGTGGAATAGGATTTTTTTTATTGTCATTTTTGAAATATAAAGAGATAATTACTCTGGATAATAATGAGTAATTTAGTGTGGACCAAGTCATCTACTACGGGGAATGTTTGGTGGGTCGGAGAAAAACTGGTGGACCCACCAGAAGAGATCATTAAAAATTCTAAGAAGGAGGTTCTAGCTGTAGTCAAATTCTTCAACCCGGAGGAAATTCCGTAAGATTTTTGTAGTGACACTGTCATGATGATTATTGGGATTTTTAAATGGGGTTCAACTATAATACTCTTTTTAAATACTTTGTAATTTGTTACGAATCATTTATTATTGCAGGCAAGTTGTGACCAATCCGAAGAATGTCGTAGAGTATGAGACTAATAAGGAGGACAATATTCGGTCGGGGCTTAGTAAGTTAATTTAAATGTGCTTCTATCTGTGCTTATAGGAGAGGATAATTAATTTGGTAAAGATTTTTGTGGTAGTAATGTAATTATTACTCTAATATAAAGGTCTCCTACATAATAATAAAGTTGTTGTTCTGTTCTAATAGGATCGCTGAAGAAGAAAGAAAGTTTGCTTAAAGAATTCATTAATGATGTTCTGGAAGCTGAAAAACGAATCGGGGGTGAGTTGTAGTTTGCAGTTTGTTTAGAGGATTATATTAGTACAGTGACTGTGCATTCAGAAATGTTGCCGATGTTTTGTACCGAATTAAAAGAATTGGAAATTTAATTTATTCTGGATTTGATCTATAGGAGACGAAAAAATTATCGAAAGATTATCAGAATCTGCGAATTCGACTCCAAGAAAGTCCGTCGTTGCGGAGATTTTCAAGACAACTCCTGTACAGAAAAAGTCGCCGGCAATCAGCACACCAGTAGCTCCTGCGAGTTCTGCCAAATCTAATGTTAAGAAAACTCGTGAGTTTTGATTTATATACCTTTAGTATACCTATTAGTATAGCTTTAGAGAACCCTATATATTGCACTAAATTAAAGTAAACAAAATTGGAAATTCCATTGATTATTTGGTTTTGTGCAATAAAGTTGAATGTCATTTTCAATATGTACAGCAGCATCTCCAAGAAAGTCGAAGGTACCAACGCCAACGCCACAAGTTTTGAGTAGTTCTGCAATGAAATATGTTTGTGATGTGTGTAATTTTTCGTGCAATCGAGTGAATGTTATAACATCTCACAAAAAGTCTCATACTGTTGAATCCACCATTCCAACTCCAACAGTTGTAAAATCATTGCACAAACCAGTTGTCCCAACACCCGAAAGACCTTCGACAAGTCGAAGTACCCGACAAGTGAAGGCAAGTCCTGCAACAGTAACTCCAAAAAGAGTTCCAGCTCGTAAATCTGTCAAGCGTAAAGTTTCAGCAACTCCCCCAAAAGAGATTGCAAAGGAAGAAATCCTTGCGGACTGGAGTGATGCTGAAGAGGAAGCAAATCAAAAAGATAAAAAGAAGATAAAGAAAGATTTTCATAGTATTTTTGATAACCTACTGAAGACCACGAATACAACTAGTGAGACTTCTGAAGACAAGACTGGTGAAGCAAGTGATACAGCGCCACAATTATTGAAAGAAGATACTGATGATGATCAAATGGATGTAGATGAAATGCCCACTTTATCAAACAGCAACGCGCCAGTGGCGGAACTGATACAAGCACCTCAGGAAGAACCATTAAAAGAAGCGGAAGAGAAAGATGAGGACCTTGACGCGCAGTTTAATGAACTTATGAAAGAAACTACAATAACTTTGCCGACATTTGATGCTCCAAAACAAACTGACACCGTAAATGCTGAAAATAAAATTTTACCTGATGATGCCGAGCAGACTTTAAATGAGGAAGTCAAACAAGAAAGTATTCCTTGTTCCCCCAAAAAGGAGGATTCATCTACGAAAGTGGAGGTGACTGAAGAGAATTTAATTAAAAATGAAAGCGAACTTGATGAAGCTCCAGTAACAGAAGATGAGCCTATTTCACAAGCTAATCATGATGATACAAACATCGAAACTGCATCCGTCGAGCAAGTTAAAGAGCAAATTGTTACAGATATTGCGGTAACTGTCAAGGAACCTGTCCAAAATGATACACCTGTGGTGGCACTCGTAAGTCCCAAAGCGCTTTCACCTACAAAAAAAATTGCATTATCGCCTCCACGTTCTATATCCCCAGCCAAGACTGTCACCCCAGAAATTGTTAAAGTATTGCCTCCTAGTATAGTTTCAAAGCCGAAAGTAGAGACTCCAGGACCGTCACAGCTCACAGGGCCCGTGTATGCCAAAAAGTCGGTACCACAATTGATTGAAGAAAAACCGAAACGAACTTACTCGCGTGGAAGACGATCTTTGTCAGCAAAAGCAAAAGGTTCTGAAACTGCTAATTCGGAGGTTGTATTTGATGTGAAAGACAATGCCAAATTAAAATCATCTGAGAAAAAAGCAGTAGCTGCAGACAAGGCCATTGACGAAAAAGTTCAACCACAACGGAATAAGCGGCCCTCAAACTCATATATCGCTAACTCGACTCCCAGAAAGAAGGAAACCACAATAGCGAAGCCGGTTACAGTAGCTACAAGTAGTTTAATACCAAGCAGTGCAAATATGGTTTCAAGTGCTATTGCTCCGAAGTCGCCAGTCAAGCCAGCTACTAGTGGTCCGTCGTCACCAGTCAAGCCAGC
The DNA here is from genome assembly GCA_034696945.1 of Lipothrix lubbocki. Lineage (NCBI taxonomy): Eukaryota > Metazoa > Arthropoda > Collembola > Symphypleona > Sminthuridae > Lipothrix > Lipothrix lubbocki. Next base: position 35,360 of record JAQGAK010000739.1, read on the forward strand.
TACTAGTGGTCCGTCGTCACCAGTCAAGCCAGCTACTAGTGTTCCGCCGTCACCAGTGAAGCCAGCTACAAGTGGTCCGTCGTCACCAGTCAAGCCAGCTACTAGTGTTCCGCCGTCACCAGTGAAGCCAGCTACTAGTGGTCCGTCGTCACCTGTCAAGCCAGCTACTAAAGTTACTCAAGTTGTTGAACCTCCTGTACAATCTACAAGTCCTGTCAAGTCCAGGGCAGCAATAACTGAACCTGCTAAACCAATCAGTCCCACCAAAGCAGTGCCTCAAAGAGCTACTCCTGTTAGAGCTCCAAGAAAATCGTCTGTTGAAGCTAAAAAATCAACTCTTGTGTCCACCGTTCAACCGAGCCCTGAAAAGGGCAAAAAGGGGCCGCCACTTCAACAGCAATATTTAATAACGTCCTACGATGGAGCTGTAATTGCACCTGAAGCAACAGCAATAGCTACATCAACTGTTGAAGCAGTCAAAAAGCCCACTGCTTCAGTAGCTTCGTCCTCTCCGACTGCTTCGTCCCTTGCCTTAGCTCAGCGCAAAAAAGATTTACTTGCAGGACCAGCACCAGCACCAACACCTCCGAAACCCAAAGGAAGAATATACCCAGGAAGAAAATCGCAGCCGGGAACATCAGAAGTGGCGACAGCAAAGCCGACTGCAACAGTAAAACCCACAGTTAATGTTGAGGACGATTCTATCATTCGGCAAGCTCTCCAGGTACAGAAGGTTTGTTTAAATCATTTTTTGCTTGAAACTCTATGAAGTGGGAATTTACAGTTTTGTCTTTTTTCAGGGAACAATAAAATCGTCTCCACCAGTCGAACAAAAGAAAGAGGCTCCTGTGGAGCAAGTTGTTCATGTTGTTCCGGTCCAAAATCCAGACGGGTCCGTTTCCTACATGTTTTTATCTTTGGATGATAGCGATGAACTCAAACTTGATCAGTTGCAAGGTAATTTTGAAAATAAATTCAAGTATATACATTTAATTTTGGAAGCGGAAAATTCGACAAATGAATTGATGCATTACCTGAAAAGTGTTGTAAATGTCTACATTTAATTACTTTGCAGGTTCTATTGGCTCAAATAATTTAGAAGCCGTTTACATCGACAAATCCGTCGATGGTGATATGGTAACTCTGAATCCTCAGCAGTCACAGCAAATTCAAATGCAAGTGCCACAAAATTTTAATCCTCAAGCGCCTTCCAGGCAACCTCCTGTTTCGCAGCAAGTAAAGGTATTTTGTCATTGATGTTATTAAATTCAGTAATTATTACTAATTTCTGTCAATGGGTAATAAACAAGTGTAGTTTGTAACTTAACCAAGCAATTCGTTTTCATTAATATAGCAACAAATCGCAGCCACTGCAATTGCTTCATCCTCATCTTCCCAACCGCAGTTCGTATCAGAAACGGTTGTGGCACCGCAGCAATATGTAATACAGCAGGAGGGCCAAGAAATTCTCAACATTGGCCAGAACATTGTCCAAAACGTGAGTCTAATTATTAAATATTATTAATAATTAATATTGCTAATTATTGATTTTACCAAATCTAACAAGATATAAAATTGTACTACTTGATTTCGTATAAAAATAGGAGGACGGAAGTTATGTGGATTTTAGCCAGCTCACCAGCGGGGACAATAATATTTATTTTATGACTGAAGATGGTTCAATCATTGATCCTTCATCGTGTGGCATGAGTGGGGCGGAACTTCAACAATTATTTCAAACACAGTAAATCTTCACTGAAATTTCATATCATCATCCTGCTACAAGGGATGTGCTTGAAAACCACCATGAGACAGACCGCAGACTTTACATACATTTTATTGTATGAGTTGTGTCACATCAAAAATTTTGGATCTTTTTTATATACCAAATAATAACAATGAGTAGCTTTTTAGTGACATTAAAATTCAATGAATTCGTTCATTTCAGATCCTGTAGTAATTTGTAGTATAGATTTTTGCAAAAATAATAGTATTCGTTGTGTAAAATAATGAAAACATAGAGATATGATCAATATGTTACCTATTAATGATTACATATGAAATGTATCAACATCATGTACATGAATGTCAACAACTTTTTTAATCTCTGCTTCTTTTACAACTTGCACACTCTCTTGTTTCTCTTACGTTCAGTGAATCCCTTAAAATTCTCGTCGTCGGTTAAACATCTGTATTTGTACTAAAAGACAATTTGCTAGTGCCTTGATGTACTACACAACCACAACTGCAGTTCAGAAGTGTCAAAACCACTAATGGAACAGTAAATTCGTAGTACATAAAAGTTTTTCCTTCATATTAGTGCAACTTGGAATTAGTGATTGTTGTTTTAGTATAAGTACATGCATCTAGATGTTTCGCTGACGATATCATGAGTTTGTATTCATATTGTAGTATATTTAGATTGTTCATCGACAAACAACTATGATTAGTAATAACTGTAATAATTTAGTATAATTATTATAGACTTCGTTCGTCCGAAAACATGTATACATTTTTTATTATGTATCTGTTGTCTGCTCTATTCATTGTATCCTTCGTTTGTGTGTCTGTCCTGTCCTCTTCAACCTGTCATGATCATCAAGAAATCAAATACTAGTAGTGTGTAGTAGCTTATATTGATATAATTACATATTAGAATCTATAATAGGGGTTATTGTAATTTCTGATTATTGTATCAAATAAATATAATAATTTTTAATTTTTACTTCCAAATCTCGTCGTATCTTATTACCCATGGTGCTGAGTGCTTCACTTCTATTCCTTTCAAGCAAATGAATGAAGTGTAGTTGATAATTTATTAGCATTCTGCTCTCAGTTGTCATATTCTGTTCCTGATTGTTTATTATGTATTACTGATTATAATTTTTTCGTGTTTGTTTTTTTTTTTTGGTTTTTTTTGTAGAGTAATAATTTATTTTTTATTGATTGCTGCTGTATTTTGTATAGATTGTAATTAAGTTTGATTTGCTCCAATAATATTTATTATAGTATAGTCCAATAAATAATATAATAAGACTATTCCTTCACAAATCGGCACTACTTTATCTAAATGAAATTAAACAAATTTAGTGTAGCACGTAGAGAAAAAATATAAGCAAAAATCAACAAAATATATAAAAATAAAGGAATAAACAAAAATCAGAATATACAAAAGCAAACGAATATAAAAATATATGAGTAATATGCAAACATATATAAATCTATGGGCAAAAAAATAAAATATGAACAATAATAAATAAAATACAACAATAAAATATAGAAAAATATATAAAATACATACAACAATAAAATATAGAAAATAACATGAGAAAATAACACTACAGCAGCATGTTTAAAAAATAAATAAAGCAACATGTTAAAATAACAATTAAAATACAGCAACAATTTTAAAAAATAATTAAAATACATCAACATTTTTTTAAATATATAAAAATATAGTAACATTTGTTTTTAATAATTAAAATACAGCAAAATTTTTCAAAATACAGCAGCAATTTAGAAAAATAATTAAAATATAGCAACATTTAAAAAATAAACAAAATTTTTTTAATAAAATACAGCAACGTTTTTAAAAAAATATTTAAAATACCGAAACATTTTTATAAAAATAATTAAAATACAGCATCGTTTTAAAAAAATAATTAAAATAACGCAACATTTAAAAAAAGAATTAAAATACAGCAACAGTTTAAAATTTAAATAAATAATTAAAATACCGAAGCATTTAAAAAAATACAATACAGCATCATTTTTTACAATAATTAAAATACCGAAACATTTTTATATAAATAATTAAAATACAGGAACATTTTTATATAAATATAAATAATTAAAATACAGGAACATGTTTTTTAAATAAATAAAATGCAACAACATTTTTTTAAAAATACTGCAGAAAAGCAGTATTTGCTCCGAAAATGCAATAAATTGCATACAAGTCCGATGCATTTCCCCCCACATATGCACTTTTTCCATCGAGTGCATACGGACTTGGATCCTCTGCATGGACGGCATAGGGAACTAAAAATCATTGAGTGTGTTGCTGGGGGTCTGGAGGGCGTTTGCCGGCTCAAGTCTTCTCGGCCACTTCTCTGCTGCTGCTGCTCTGCTGGCTTTAAGGGAGCTTTCAACATTTCGTATGAAAATAAATGCGTATGGATTTGTATATGGAAAGCTTTCGCCGTCACTGCTTCGCATATGTTGTGGACTGTGGGAAGGAATAAGGAAAGTGTGGAATCCTCTCGTCTCTTCCAATGTGTTATAGGGAGTCCCCTCTATAAAGATTTTAAAGTTACGCGGATTCACTCCATTTTAGCTGTACAAGCACATCGTGTGAAAGCTGAAAGGTATTGGAGGCAAATAAAAACGAGGTTTTTAGTCTCAATTCTCGGCGCTGTCCTCATATTAATTGTCTTGTCTTGTTTCCAAAAAATATCAAAATTTAATTGTTTTTTCCAATATTCCGCAACGAGTTAAGTAGAATTATTTAGAATGCACAAAAGGGCGAGGTTGGCGGATGGATTCCATCGTAAGTTCCCATTATTTCCTAATTTAATTTAGAAATATTTTATTTTAAATTATTTTTGCTATGATTTGTATTTGTAACATTGAGAAATCCATAATTATTATTGATGATTCGTATTTAATTCGTAGAAATTAGTATTGGGGGATCACATATTTTGAAACTGATGTTGGTCAATGCTTTGAGTATTTACTTTTTGACGTGGAATGTCCTGCTGCTGATTCCTTATTCCTGATTTGATCATAAAAACATTTCATGATGAGTTCAACAGTTTCGTAATATTGTAGCGTGAGCAAATATTGCGAAATGCTCGAAAGAAAAGAAGGAGCTAGTTATTTCTAGGAGAAGCTGGATTTGCTGTATAGATGATTCTGTATAAAAAGGAATCTTCTATACAATTTTGGAATCTCTCTGCTTTAGATTTGTTTTATAGAGTGAATTTGCGAAGTTTAAAAATAGTTGTGTACTGATTTACTGTTCATGTTGTTTACTGACTGTGGATGTCTAAAAAATCTACACAATGTTGAAGAATGTGGATGAATTTAGTGGGTTTGTATTCATGAATCAGGAATTAATTTGTTAGAGCAGTCTTTTTAGAAGTTATATGATTAAATGACTGTTAGCTAATATATGATATTAGATATATATGATATTTATTTTGTTTTCAATAGGTCCATCTGATGACGACAATAGCTCGTCTGGCTGCTCATCCGCGGGACCTGGAGCGTTGAGGAATATGATGCCATCACCGATATCACCTCCGAACGGAAGGTCACTTAGTGGGTCATTGTACGGGAGACCGAGTCCGACGGAGGAGCAGCAGCTCCCCATGAACAGAATGTTATCGTCATCACGTTATTTACCATACACTATTCGTCCCTTAGTTGTTAGAGCCAAACGAAAATTACAGGTATGGAATTTTTCAGGAATATCCAAAGAGATTTTGTGGAGATCAGTACTTGTATTTTGTGTTATTTAATTAATAGGTAAATTTATTATTATTGTACTTAAAGAAGAGATGATTTCGTATCTGCTTCATGGCTCATTCAGAGTGGTTGATTTGAATAATGTATTTAATCGACAAAATTTTCTTACTTTCAGAATGATTCTAACGTACATGTGACCTCGACGGCACAAAGAATAATAAATGCACTAGATCATATATCCACACCTGTTGTTAATTCTGCAAAAGTACCGTATGAACCTTTACGTGAGTTTCTCAATTAATTTTCTTAATTAAAATATTAATTGTGTACTGTACTTTTATTGATTTTGATATTTATGTGTCTACATTTTTATAAATGATGTAAAACTTTTCTCTACAGTATCTTCTCGTCCTGTCTTCACTCCCATACGCCGTGATACTCAAGGCCCTCCTATAATGAAGTCCCCTTTAGTTCCAACCCCACATGGGAAAATTATGTACAATCCTACCATGCATATCCCTAGGATGGTGGATTTTGGAACAAACACGGACATGACGTAATAGCTCAATTTTATGATAATCTTATTGGGATAATTACTAAGGGAATTTAAACTACAACTAGTTTCATCGTGTAATAATTCTAGAATGTCAACGTTCAATACGGAGCTTATTCAAGAAGACGCTGGTTCGAATTTAAAAGGATATGGCGGTGGTAAAATAAAATCAGTTAGTAGCAGAATGCATGCCGCCCCTTTGAAAACTAGTTACTCAACAAGCGTACCTGCCCCAGTTTTACACGAAAATATTGCAAGACAACCAAGTGTGGTATCGAAGTATAAATTTTGTTCTTCTTGGTCTACAAGGGATTTGAGTAGTGTCTGTCAAAAGAAAGCGGAAGTTAGAGATACGTTAAGCAAAATCCCATTGGTTACGTCTACACAGTAAGTATAAAGTATCCTATAAATTCATACTACATTACTTCTACGACTGGTTTTAACCCTAATGTTGTTTTTAACAGGTCAGTAGGAAGTTTGGATAGTGTTAAAAGTAATGCCGTCGCGAAACAGCCTGATGGCGCCCAAACGGCTCTGAAACCTCTTAGTGCGCTAGTTTCTAATGCTCACAAAACTTGGGAGTGCCCTGCTTGTATGGTTCCTAATAAGTCTGAAGCTGGAGAATGTGTTTGTTGTGCGACAAAAAATCCAGCAGCTCCAACTGTGAAAAATTGGGATTGCCCAACTTGTATGGTTCCCAATAAAGGTGATGCCGCCGTCTGTGTTTGCTGTGGAGAAAAAAATCCAACAGCTGTCCAGGTAGTTTTGAAAAATTGGGATTGTCCGACCTGTATGGTTTCAAACAAGCCCGACGCTGCTACTTGCGTATGTTGTACTGAGAAAAATCCAAACAAGTCTGTATCAGCGGCGGTGTCTACCCCAGCCACTAAAGCGTCTTCTTTTCAATTCGGATTTGGTTCATCAACCCCTAACCCTCCAACTACATCTTCGTGAGTGATTTTTTATTTTCCGAGTTAGATTTGCGCGCTTGAGCTAATTTTTGCATTACAGTTGGCTTTTATTTTACCGTAGAACTCCAAACATGTCTCAACATTCCGCTTTGTAAGTTTTAGCCATGCCTTGTTTTCACAGTAAATAGTACTGACATATTTTCTTCAGTTTTAAACTTTAAACTTATTTGTTTTTCATGTAGGTTTACGTTCGGTGCCCCCAAGGATTCGTCAACACCTAAATCGTAAGTTGATTACATTGGTATTTAGTTGAACAAGTTGATAAGTTCTGGTTCTTATAAAACTATTCATGTTTCCAGAACGTTTACATTTGGTGTTAAAAGTGATACTCAGTCAGGATCTTCAAATACCGGAGCTGGAAGTACCTCTGCTGCACCTGCGTCTGGAGGGTAAGATTCTTACATTAGAGTGTTAAAGCATAAAAGATGAACTGCTATTTTCATTGTCTATTTGATTATAGTTCGTTCAAGTTCGGTGTACCCAAAGTTGCTGAATCGCCCAAATCCATTAAAGTTGCAGAAGCAACGGTATCGTCCACCGCAGAATCCCCAGGGTAATGTGATATTTCTTATTTATTACCGACTTAGTTCCAGAGTTGTTTTGATCTTCAATAATTTCTTAATAATTACAGCAAACAATTTACATTTGGAAGTGTCAACAAGTCGCCAACTAAACCACCTATTTCGTAAGTTTCAGCATTTTTTTTTATTTTATAAAAACAGCGGCGGATTACCAAATTTTTGTATTATTCGGGCAGAAAGGCATATATAAATACCTATAAAGATATATAAATAACTAATTCGTGGTCTGGAAATTATTCCCAGTTCTATGAATATTAATTTCAGACCCATAACATTTGGACTTCCAGCAGAACCTTCCGCAGCGACTGCAATCAAATCGTAAGTTCCGCTTCGGCCATTTTTATAGCGTAATTTTTATAACTCTGAAAGTCGAAGTCATTAATGCAAGTTCACTTTAGCAGCCCAAGTTTTTCTCTTCCTGTGAAAGCTCCTGAAGCTGCTGTTAGTCCTAAAGCTGTAGTTCCGTAAGTTGTTTATTTTTGTGTATTTCAAGTTTCTTGTCTACTAGTTTTTCAACACTTCTTCGGGTTGTTATACTACATGTTGTATTATTTACACTTTTTTCTGGACAGACAAAAAGCAGCGGATAAACTTCCAACGCTGGGTCAATCAAATAATGTGTTTAGTTCTTTCACTTTTGGAGCACCGAAGCCTTCCACGCAAATTAATTCTATCTCGTCAGTGAAAGAAGAAAGTGAACTTTGGCAATGTAAACAATGCCCTGCACGAAACCGTTCAGTAGTAACCTCCTGCGTTGGTAAGTGTGTACCATTTTGTATTCTTGTATGGTATCAGTGGTTTTGCAATACAGATGGTTGTATGTTTTCAATTTCTTTATGTTTTACAAGGTTGTTCTGGCAGAAAGCCTTCAGCTGAACCACCTCAGCAAACTGGAAAACGTTTTCATTTTGAACCTTTCTTTGGAGGCAAAAATGACGATCGAGTGGATTCGTATTCAACTCCTGGTACTGTTTCTTAGTAATCATTTAATCCTACATACAATGGATTGTTTAACAATGTATTACATATTTGATTTTAGAGCCCGAACTAAAACGGAAAGTTCCTGGTGGAGGATTCAATTCTTCTGGTTCCTCCTCAACAGGTTTCATGTATACTCCCCCAACAGAGACAACTTTGAAGTTAAAACCAACGGTGGAAGCTGCACCAGCAACTCAATCAACTGAAATCAAAACTGGAAGTTTTCTTGATGCCTTAAAAACTGGTTCACAGTTTACATTTGCTGCTCCTGCTCCAGGAACTTCATTGATTCCTACTGGGCCCTCCGGCGTTGGAACTACAAGTGGGACAGTATCCGCTGCAACGTCCTCGTCAGTTCCTGCGACCATTTCCTCAACAGTTAGCTCAACCAGCTCTACACATGGAACTGGGCCACCTCCAGGATTATTTCAGTTCGGGGCCGCCTCATCTATGAGCAATGCCTCTGCATCAACGAATTTAAGTCTACCTGGAAGTACTAATAACAATGCATTAAATCAATCAACATTTACCTTCGGTGGTATGAAGAATGGTCCACTCTCCTCTTCGACGTCCACAGCTCCCTCTGTGTTTGGCTCTCCGTTATCTACAGCAGGAACTGCAAGGTGAGTTTTTTGCTACTCGCAGAATGTGATTTTGCTAAATGTTGTTTATTATACTTTTACTTGTGGGGGATGAGGGATGTACTTGCAGTTGTCTATGTATGTGTGGAGTTAAACCATAAAGTACCTTATATCTTGCACGTGTTGATTTAGTCTGTAAAATATAAGGAGCATTAAAACTTTATAAGATAAATAGGCGGATATGTATTCAGGTATATTTTGAGGAACTCAGTTGCTCAGTAGAATATTCCATAGGCTGTAAAGCGTAACTATGTACTCACGCCTATAAGTACATACATGATTTCATTGAAGTTAAAACGAAAACAATCTTTTTATGGGCTTTTCTAATAATCTTGCTCGAATATATTTTTATTATGCTTATGTGTTTTATCCCACGCATTATGTTGTTTTGCTTGATATCAAGCTCTCGCGTAAGTACATGTAGTCAGTCAAAGGCGCCCTCAATCAAGTAGTGAATTTTATGTAGGTATATCATGTAGCTTGCTATCTTATACTGATCACACACTTTCAACTTCAACTTGAAAACTTACCCTTAAACTTGCAAAATTTTCCTTGGCGATTCCCATGGAATGATATGTATTGTTTCTGTTGGAAAAAATTATCCCATAAATTTCGTACGGTCGAGCAGGAAAGGAGATGCAGTTCTTTGGTGTTAAATTCGAGCTCCTTGTCCATATGAAACTTGAAATACTACGATCATTAAGTTAAAACATGATTATTTGCATTTTCTTGTAGCTTCTTAGTTAGATTATACTATTTATTTTCCCTCGATTTGCACGTGTAGTTCTGTCTTGTGTATAAATTTCCGTCAGCGTCATTCTTCCATGATGCATACCATTCCTCTATCTAGGGACCACTGACAATATTGTAGATATTTAAAATATGATAAAAATAAATGATTTCCTTGCGTTTAGTCCTGTGTGTATGTGCGCATAAATATATATTAATAAAATTAATATCTACTCACACACATAGTTATTAATTAATTTACCAACAACCTTCAATAAACTATTTGAAAGGCAAGCAGAAGAGCAGTATGGGAAATGCGAGATAACGTAGTAATGAATGGAATGATTAATTATATATGGACGAATACAATTTTTGTTGCAGTTCCTCTGTATTCGGTACTCCTGTTGGGAATTCTACGATGACATCCCCGGCGTTATCCAGTACGGGGGCTGGTAACACTGCTCATCCACCTCCATCCTATAACCTTACTCCGAGTTTTAATTTTGGAGGAGCACCAACCAACCAGGGTTCTGGATCGTTTGTGTTCACGGCGTAAGTGGATTTTTTCTTCTAAATAGAGAGATATTTGTTATACGGGCAATTTTAGATGATTTCCTAAAGATTTTACGACTATAATAATCATTGTTGTTTTCATCGGGAAATAAGTTACGGCAGTGTTGGTGCTGTGATTATGTTAATCAGTGTTACATATATATATGTACGCGTTTTATAATTGCTTCCTATTCTTATGTACACGAACGGCATATCACAGTTCAGAGTCCATGAATTTATCGAAAGAATATATCACTAATCATTATTATATGCATATACTGCAATTGCATGAGTTCAGTGTTGATTGTGGTACTGCCTACCTCCTATGTATGCAGGAATTTAAATGATTTCCTCATCCTCCTCGATCGTCTTTTCTGTCCTATAATTATTATTGGTACAATGTATAGACAAGGAAGCTGTAGGAAAGTAATAATTAGTATTAGGAGTGTATATATACATATGTGTGGTGGATATGTGGAGGCAGGTAAGTAGGTGCTGTAAATATGTATAGGACGGGCTGAGTTTAAAGTATTTAACATGAGTGGAGGAACATAGATAGGTAAAAAGCATTTAAGAATGCTTTTGTTATCTTCCCTTCTACTATACACTTACATACGTTATAGATTAACTTAAGTAAGTTGGAGTTGTGCATGAGGAGACGTCAGTAATAATTCGAACCCATGTTAGAAGTTCTTTCCATGCTCAAAGTTATATATGCGTACAAGGAAAAGAGGAGGGTTCTGGAATACTTTTGGGATGTACAAGTAACTGCTACGGAGCTAGTGATGCTATTGGTTTTGATGATAGATACTTTTTGATCTCATCATTCCTTTTGCAGCTTTATATATGTATATGTGACTTGTGATACATTGTGTACGTTGGGAGGAATTCTCCATGTAAATGTCGATGTGGAGAACTATGTGTAGATGTGGAGAGTAGAGGCATGAAAGTTAAGGAAAGGATGTTTTAGTATAGTATTAAGATCCACAGATGAAATAATACGCCTCGCCTTTCTCATCATCTTGATGTTTTTATTTTTTTTATTTGTCCATGCAGGCAACCCTCACCAAGTCCAGGTCCCCCAGGAGACGGTGGGATGGCCGGGCGTAAAATTCGCACAGCGCGTCGTCGAATGCAAAGATAATTAATACTACCAGCTATTAAATACTGTAAATTTTCCTTCTCAAGTGTCTCTCCATATATACATTTATACATGTATGTGTCCATCTATCTATAATATTTCCCCCGATTATTATTGTTGTTGGTAAACTCTATCATTGATGATGATAATAATTGTTTCACTGTGAATGCGGAATGGATTTTGTGTAATTTTTTTTCTTCTATTATTATTTATATTTCTAATATAACTACTGCCACCTTCTTCACCAAAAAATTAATGAAGACTGTTAAGGGATTCATTTTATTATTATTGGATAAAAGTTATATTTAATAACGTTGCAGTATGATTATACATACCTACGTACATAATATAATAGATACTTGCTATATTCTTAGTGTATCAGGTTATCGATTGATATTCCACGAATGTCCGTGAATGGGATCTAAACAATTACACTGGGCATCCGTATAAAAGGGAATATTGTAATTAATGAGGAAACGATAACGATAATTGGAATTCGTTCATCGTTTCCTTGCTCTTGTGACATTTTTGTATTGGTTTTATTTTCAGTTTAGGAATAAAATTCCCTGTATAAGTATATACGTAAACCGATAAATGACTGTTTTGTCCAAAAATCTGAAGATCGAAATTGAAAGTACATTTATGTATGTATCGGAATGTGAAGAGGCTTACTTACTTTGGTGTATAAGTTTAACTTATATGAAAATTAGCATGCCTGTAAAACTAATAATTATTATTATAGTTAATAATGTCTACGTACGTAGGTTGTTTTTTGAATTTAGATGAAAAACTACTCGCATAAGTATGTACGTACATGTGGTATAAATTACTGAGTACACATTTTTGTGAAATGGGGATAAAATTCTTGAAATATCTTAAGAATGTGCTAGCATGCTTGGAACTAAAATAAACTTACTTGGTATATCTACTTGGATAACTGTAATGAGCCATAAGTTCACCAGACTTAATTTAATAATGTTGTTGTGTTGGATAAAAAAATTATTTCTTGTATTTAAGTTAACAATAATTCCAAATACGTACCACTAATATACAAACGAGGAGATGAAATGTTTATCTCCATATGTATGTAGATATTTGAACGTCGGTTCTATGATGTTGTAATACAAGGATGTTATTATTGTGTGTTTGGATATGAAAAAAATGAATATTTTGTCCCATTATAACTAAAAATACATATAAGAAATAATAACAATTTATTATTGTCATGAATGTTGTCCATGTTTTTCTCTTTTCGAACTACTCATCTAAGGCGTGCTGTATATTTCATTTGTGAAATGCTTGGGTGTTAACTTGTTATTATCAATAAAAATACAAGCTAGAAAATTGGATGGGCATTGTGTATGTTATAATTGTTGATGTGGTGTAGACTATTTTACTTTAATAAACATCAGGGTGTTTCTTTCTATGTTGCATCCTCATGTGGATACATATACATGTACATCTATAGCAAGCATATATAGGTACGTATTTGAACATTTGCAAACCAAGCAGAAATATACATTTGGGCGGCAGTGATTCCTGTATCTGTATAATAATGTGTGTACTAATAAAACTTGTAAAGACTCTATTGTAAGTCTATGTAGATACAGCAGGCAGAGAGGAGAGAGAGAGACACCAGCATGAAAGATGAAGCTATGTGCGGTGATGCGGCTGATGATGATGTTGTTGTATAAAAATCAAGTTGGCTGAATTAAAGGAAGTCACCTTGAGTTGGAATTAACCTTGTCTGTTTGTTGCAACCTTTAAATCACTTTCACAAAAAATGCTACTTGACTCTCGTACCAAAAGATACCAGAGCGTCAGAGTCACTTGATTTCGTTCATATATAACCATGCATGCAGATTGGGATGCCGTGCAGAACCATGATGTTGTATTTTACATGCCTCTGCTCCTACACTCACTACTGCCTTATGCCTGCCATTCTCGCTTATAATAGTGACTTTAATATAATTTTGTACAAACATGCTTATTTTTAATGCTATAGATGTATATATTACTCTGCCGCATGTAATACACAACTTAAAACTCTCCATTTTTTTTCTTTTCATTAAAGAATAGATGGCTAGTTTTTTTACACTTTTTCGTATATACATAGTCCGCCTTTGTAAAACACTAACCTACTGCCTTATAGTAAAAACGTTTGTTGTTGGGTTGATGCTCACTGCGAAGTTGTAAGGATTTTGGATTTAGGTATGTTACTTTTAGCTTTATCGCCGTTTTTGCCATGACTCTCTCACTCACAGGTACTCAATTGACGTTGCATGGAAACACCATAGTTTTAATTTCCCCACTGACTGAGAGTATACTTTATTACCTGTTAACTACGTTTCTGCAGATACTTCTTATATATACATTCAGAGCTATGTATATAGAGAGAGTTGTTGTGACAATCTTATCTTTCTTTAACTGCAGTAAAGTAAACGCTAGCTAGTAATATGTAAGTACAGATACAAGTTACTTACTCTTTACTCCACAGGTTTATTTTACACACCGCTACATAGTCCCATATAAGTATAAGACAAAAATAGCCAACTTTTTGACGAGTGAATATTAAAGATATATACATAGATACATGTATAGCTAATTCTACTATGCATCTATACATTTTTCTTATCATGCTTGTCTCAGTCCTGTATACTTATTATAAGACTCGTACTATCTGCTGCAGTAGTTAAAGAAAGGTACGTAAAAGTCTTAATTCTATTAAAGCGGCAAAGGAGAGAATGGTTGGATTTTCCACTATTCAGCATGATACAGTAGTAATATAAATTTTCAACTGTTCAACCTTACACACCATTGAGACACGACTTGTTGTAAAGTAACATAAGAGAGTAAGTAACAATAGTAATAATAATAGTGCGGAAAGAACTGCGACTACCATTGTGTAGCAGACAAGAGACTACAATATTGCTATAGTAGTACGGAAATTCATTATTTTTTGCAAGTCCAAGTTGAAGACGTGTTGCATTACAGTATATACATACTGAACATACTATTCACTAGTATACAGTAGTTAGTATGGAAGTTGTAACAACAACAAGTTTCAAGAGTGACTTGTGTTAATTCTCACTTTCCCCTCTAACAACTTTCGCTTCTTTTTGTTCAACTCCTACAACTTTTGCTTCTCCACCATGGCTGAGATTTATCAAATCACAAATTGCATACAGACCAACAGCTACCGCACATGTATTATGATGACTTTGTATGTTTTAGTATACCTGCATACATGCATGCAAATTTTGTATGGAAAATCCAAAGTCAAAATATGCATGACGCTGTTTCACTGCAATGGTGTCTTTTTATCCTACATATAACCTTATTCGCAGATTTATAACAAACATACTTTATTCTCAGGATTATAACAAACATATGCTTTATTCCTATAGGATTATAACAAACATACTTTATTCCTATAGGATTATAACAAACATACTTTATTCGTAGAGGATTATAACAAATAGAATCATTCGTACGGGAGGTGCATAGTCAGTCAATTGTGTATGAGTAGAGTATGACAATTCAAAGGATGTTTAGACTTTAAAATGTAAATACGCTGTCTCCTGTTGATGAATATAGCGTCGGCATCCGTATATAATTTTCTTATGTACTTGGTTCATATGTATAGATTTTATGTTATTAAATAGTGACATAGTAGTTGAAACAATAATAATACATGCCTGTCATGACAGTGCTTTACATATGCCAGGATAGCAATAAAAGTTGAAATTTTCTACAATCGATGTATACGCTTTGCTTACATTACATAGCACAAACACACTGTCGTCCCGACAGGGCTTGTATTTGACTTCTATAGAGTGAGTATGTCTTTTAGCGTCATTTGACTAGAGTTATGGTAACGTCATTTGACTACATAGAACATGCAAGCCAAAGCAAACGTTACTTGACGACCGAGGGCTACGTAAACGTTACTTGACTACATGGAGTTACTATGCAAATGTTATTCGACTGGAGAGTATGTTTACAAGCGCTTTAAATTCTATATATGTCTTAAAGGGTATACAATGTGCATGCATTAGAGAAGCATAAGCTCATACGGCATTATGAAAACTGGTGTGGTTAGTATTATTGTGTAGGAACGAGATCTCTATGCAAGATAAATACATAATCGAGAAAGGCTTGGTTTTGTGCTATACGTAAGGATTTTAGAGAGTAGCCGCATCATCAGAGCTTGTTGCATGCATCTCTATACTATCGTCGCGGTATCCGCTCCTAATAAGACTTTGAATATATACACACGTAAATATGCTTAAAGGATCTTGCTAATAGGTATAGAAAACTCCACAGTACATATCTACAAAGAAAAGTAAAGGCTGTAAAGTAAATCCTTTTGGCGTCTTCGTCTTCAGATGCTTTGATGGTATACGTACTTATGTATGCATATAAAAAATATAAGTGTATATGTATATGCGAGAGAGATAGAGAGACGGGGAAAAAAGTGAGAGAGACAAAGATCGGATACGTAAGACATTAAATGTGCATATGGCCTGCATATGCATATGATAGAGCAGAAATGTATATACATACAAAAAGGATGTACGGTCAAGTAAGAAAACTAATATGTATGCGTTTATACCTCTCATAAACCAACATGCTGTGGGGCTTGAAGCCTATATAGTCTTGTGAAAATGATAATGTGTTGTGGATGTGATGTGAACAGGATGCATGAAGAAGAATCAACTTACCATTTGGTATATACATATTATAGAGGGGAAGCCTGGGGCAAGGAACCAAACAGAACGTGAATGCAAGTAAAAGTCACTACACTAATGTTCTACTAACCCACTTCCAATGAACTTCACTTTCGAGCAACTCATCTCACTTTCTAGTTTTTTTTCGAGAAAAAATTTTCAAAAAATAAAAGCATTGTACATATAATAAGCACGAATACGTATAAATAAATATATGCACAAACATGATGCTAATAAAATGATATTATATGACAATAAGAAGGACCACATTATTCATATTTTTTTTGTAAATAATATAAATTCTCTCTTATTATTCTCTGTAAATAGTTTTTCTCTCCATATCTGGGAATAAAAATACATGATTCACTGGCAAATAAATTATTTTTAAGATAAATTCTCTCGCTTTGCGTCTTCAATAATTATATAGGTATCTCTATAGTTATAATATTATATAGTTTATATATACGACAGCTACTATTTATATGTATATACGAGTGTGTATAGTACAGAAGAAGAGTGGAAATATTGTAAAAGCTGTACAACAGTTTGGTGTTTTGTGTATTATTATTGTTGTTGTAAAATATATAAGTATACAAGATATTTTTAGAGTACGTATAGAATCGATAGAAAAAATTACAAGTATCTTTAGTATACAATATATATTTATAATATTATTGTATTTTATTTAGAGCTTGATCTAATTACTATTATTATCCCTCCAGAGAATAAGACAGGGCACAAATGGAAATTGTAGTATCGTACTCAAACTTGACAAAATCCGGGATACGTATAAAGGCTACAAGGGAAAGTTGTTCTTAAATACAAAAAATCGTAAGAAAAGCAATGATAATAACAAGAATACAAAATTACGATTAAGGACAACGGAAAACAAGTGTGTGTATTTATAGATATATAGACAAATATTTAACCTCCATGTAGATGCGCTCTTTTCTTCATAATAATATACATTTTAGTAATAATAGTAATAATAATAATAATATTAGTAATATAAAAATGATTTTTTTCCAAACAAAAAAAAACACTTTACAAATAATTCATAATTAATAATAATAATAATAAAAGTCCAAAATTTCTAAACATAATAATATTATAACACAAGAAGGTGTGTGTATAATAGGCAGTTACTTACATAGGCTTACATACATATTAACATCTATAACAAATTAGAAGTAGAGAAGTAGTAGCAGTAATAGAAATAATAATTTCTTTGAGTATATTACAACATATGTACTTGCTGTGTGTAGTAGATATATAACCCTTGACAAAAAAGGGAAAGTTTAAACTATAGTGTATACAGAAGGGATTATTGTTATAACAGAAAAATTATAAATTATTCAAATATTCAAATCAATACTTTAACAGAGAGGAATTTTTCCAAGAGAAGATGAAGAAGAATAAGAAGTGGGAAGGAAGTGAGAGAGTTGAAGGGGATAACGTATGTAAAATCCTATTGAATGTACATATTACATGAAACATAATTTCTGTGCATTATTATTACCATACCGTAAAGGTTCACTTTCGATATTAAATGTTACAAACAAGGAAATTTAAAGCATACTTTAAATTTAAAAAAATTAAGTATAGGCACTTTAAATTTCGTTGGTTACAAGGTGGAATGAATATGGTTCCAAAAAGGAATTATTTTCGATAAACGATTTTGTTTCTAATAAACGCACTAAATTACTACGAATAATATATTATCATTACATCTATACTGCTACTACAATATTTCTAATAATATAATAATAATAATAAACAACATCAATCTTTTTTACCTCACTATACAAGTTCCATCCCCGACGAATACAGTATAGTTATAGTAACATTTGTGATTAGAATGTATTTAAATAGACAAAAACGCATGCCTAATATGTCCACATGTGAAGGTATACTTTACACTTATAAAATCAATTTATCATTTTAATTAAAATGATTACTTCTTTGGGCACCAAAAATAATCATCAGATTAGTTAAATGTGCATATAATAAATTGTAAATTATTAATAATATAACAACCCTATACATGTACCTATTATTATACCGCAGTAATAATAATATTATCAATGGTATTCGAATCGCAAATAATCTCGAGTATAAATTACATTTGGAAAATAATAATTTTTTAAAGTAAAAAGACGTCGACAAAAAACAAAAATAAAAAACTTATATGTAGCAGCAGCAGCTGCCCTTACACAAGTAATAATATATATAATATAACATTATTTTTCTCTCCTTTTCAATACTCCCACCATTTTAATGCCTACATAACCTCATCTGCTTTAAGCATTTCCTCACCTCCTCGAAAATAATTAATTTATTAATTAATAAAATTATAATAAGTAATAATAATAATATAATAATAATATAGCGTCCCACAAAAAAAGACCGCAATGAAAAATCCGCATACTATAAACATAATCTTTAAAGTATTTCCAATATTTCCAACCGTCATACTAAATGTCATTTAATTTTGGATATATAGCATCAGAGTTGGTCCACAAATCATTTTGAACACCACTTGACCCATTAAATTTCATTATAGTTGAATCAAGAAAAGGAGAAGGAGGAAGAAGAAGGAGGATAAAAGAAGGAATAAAAAGATTTTTTCTACATTTGTAGCTACTCAACTCGTTGGGGAAAGAAAGAAGTAAAAATGGGAAGCCTTGGTGAGAATTGTTGTTGATGAGTAGATTGGTCAAAGAGTGGATCTTCAAATGAACCCGTTGGTGATGCGGACAGTGGTGGCGAAGGGGACGACGAAGATGAGGTTGTGGATGATGTCGAGCCTCCGGAGGAGTTCAACATATTATTATTTCTCGGGCCACGGGGCATCTGCTAAAATAAATGGACAGAAAAAAAGAAAAGGAAACTTAGATTTAAAAAATATTTTTACCTTTTTGCATCAAACTTTCCTCCTCAAACAATAATATAATTAATTCTAGTTTCATCTAACCTTGCTCGTCACAGACATAGTGAATGCACCCTGACTTCCTGCATATATACTTATGCACAATAATAATATTTCCAATCCCCATGCATTTCATGTATTTTCTTTGTAATAATGCAGAATCGACAAACAACAAACAAGCCATCCATGCAAATGATTGTTCTCATACTTATTCTGTATAAATAAATGTAATTATACATACATTTATATGTATACATACTAAACTATAATGCTAAACGCAGAATCCTAAGGACATTATGAATGATTGTCATTGTCAGGGACAAGTCATTGTCACCCGTTCCTTCACATCACCATAATAATAATCATGAATGGTGATAAATGCGATAACAGGTTAACAGTTGCCAAGTGCAAATATATGTAGCTCCTGACTTTATATCATCTAATAAGCAATTAACTTAGAACGCAAGTAAAATCATATCATATCACATGTAACTACAATAATACACACAAAATCATGAACTCTAAAACGTACTCCAAGAAGAGAGG
>JAQGAK010000740.1:0-55054 GCA_034696945.1 Lipothrix lubbocki
AATTTAGCTGAAATACTCTACATATTGCCACTATTCCACTACCTCTATCTTAAAGTAGAGTAGTGGTTACATCAGTGTAAATATCTATTTGTTTCTTCTCCAGCACACTGACAAAAAAACCAGTAAGCATATTCATCTTGTCTGTACATACATAGGTCTACTACTGTTCACAGCAAAGCAGAAGCTAAACCAATGAACAGCAACAACGTATCAGTCTCAATTCATATAAAATGCTAAGCTGGTGATAAAAGTACATTGGTGTAAAATTGAGAACCTTGCAATTTAAACCCATGGTAATATAGGTAGCTCCATAAGCACAATCGGTTATAAAATAGCCGAATTTAATATGCTTTAGTACGTGTATAGTGGTATAATGTTGTACATGAGCTTAGGCAATCTTGATAGTGTCGTTTCCTTGGAAGGCTATATCAGAGAAATATAAAGTCAGCAGTTTTGAACCTCGTAGGAGGTTTGCCGAGTCAATAATCAGTTTGAAGAGCTGTGAAAGCTGCCTTTCAAAAATTAACCACCAGCTACTTTCGCTTATTTGCAGCATCAATACTTAAGCTAAATTTATACTGCTGCATTTGCAAACTCAACTGACATTGGGATCAGCGTCAAGGTTGAGGTGAAAAGGTTCATGGGGAGAATTTATAGGAGGCTTAGTTTCAGACGTATAGTTTTTTGACACGACGAAGAGACTTTGTGAACAAAAAATTTCCATCCACGCACGGATTTTACAGCTCAGGATCTTTTGGTTGATTTTTACTTTGTCTGCAGAGCTTGCACTAAAAAGATGCGGAGTACGAACAAAAGATGGAAAAACGTGATGGTGAAGGGAAGCATAATAAGTTCATCTCTTGTGCTTTCCCAATGACCCTTTAAAGCTGGAGTAACATGAAAATGCGAACAAAATATTATGTAACAATGTGAATATAGTTTGGAGTAAAAAGGGTTTCAAAAGAACAATGCCCGATGTCTAAATAAAAAATGGAGTTTTCGTCTATGAAGATGAGCTTACTCGGTAAGGTAAGGCGTAAACTGTATATGTTTGAGATAGGTAGGAGTACAGATGTATACAGAGGAGGTGCTTAGATTCAGGCAGACACCATCGGTCTCTGTCCAAGTTTTCCTTGGCTAAAAACTGTTTTCATTTATATTACAGACTGTCTGCTGGACTCTCACCTTCCAAAAGCAGCTTCCCTAGGCAATGGTCTCATGAACGCTCATCATCACACAGGCAAGTGTACCTCAACTATGGCTGGCAACTCCTCCTCGTCCTACCATCAACGTCCACTTGGGTCTAGTAAAACTGCCAACGGGCAACTACATCTGCAGAATTATCCCAAGACTAATGGGCTTCTCAATGGCCACTACCATCATAGTTCGTCTGGAGCTTTGTCTTCCTTGGATAAGGTAGAGTCCGATGGTTTTGCCAGTGCCATGACCATGAGCGCTGCTGTAGGTTGCTGGAGTCATGGCTTTGGTTGGGGATGGGGTCCAGGATGGGGTTGGAGTGGTTGGGGAACAAACTCCATGTCACTGTCCGGAAGTGACTATTCAAATAGTTTCCGCAGTCACTACGACAGCCATAATGGACACTACAATGGGACTGGAAGCGACTCCAACGGCTTCCATCACTTAGACAGTGTCACGGGCTTTGGGGCAAGCGAGCTGACCGAGAATATTGATTTAGGTATTGGGGCAGCTGGTCTGGATGATAGTTTGTTGGATAGTGCTGGCTCTGCTTTTGATGCGTTTGGAGGGGATTTCGGTTTCTAATTCATATTGGGGACATGGTACGCTTGCTCCTATCGTATTAAAATGCCCCAATCGTATTACAATGCCCCAATCGTACATTATAAAGTAAATGTAGCTTCAACAGCTATGTATTTGGAAGCCGACATTATGACTAGGCATTTAAAACTTGGATGCTTATATTTATTTTATTTTAGACAAATTATTAATTTAAAAGCCAAAATGTATTAAGGAACTTATATGTCGTGTTTAGTTTAACCAAGCATTCCGTTATATAGTTGCAGAATTAAACTTTCCTTAAAAAAGCGGGCAAAATACCTTGAATTTTGCACAAAAAAGCAGAAACTGGGTCAAAAGAGCACCAGTATACTATAAAACCCGCATGAATAATTTTTACCATCTCATATATTAATTTGTTCAGGTAATTAATATTTTATTACTTGGCAATTCAAGTGGCAATCAAAGTTTGAAACAGTTTGAATCCAAGTCAATACGAGACAAAATATTCCAAAATATATTGTGTTATTACAACACAAATCCAAGTTACATGAAAACATTTAATCAAGTCAGTATAGCTTAGTGAACCAATTATCGATGCCAATCGAGAGCTTGAATAGGCATTCATAGATCAAAGTAAACTTGGCGAAGTGTAGAAGTTTAAGTATTAACAAGCAAAAATTGCAATGTACGATAAGAATTAAATGTTTAAGTGTCAATATACCTATATAATCGTATTCCAACAAATGTAAATGTTTATCGTTGATATTAATACGTACGTAAATAATCGTAATATGCGATTAAAATATTTTGAATGAATGCTGAGTCGTTTTACTATAGAACCAAAGAATTGGTGTAATATTTGATTGATAATATAAAGATATAGAAGTATGTATAAATATACTTACGTGTTTGACAGGATGTATTCGCTACATACCAAAAACTTACATTACACGTAAGTCAATATATTGTGTAGCGATTGAAGTTAAGTTAATTGTTGTTACCTGTACCCAATACTCACAACAAAAACTGTTCAATACAAACTCTCCAGGAGTAATGGTGCTTATGCTGTCATTTGGTGCCATACTCACCATTCCATAACCTATACAATAACATACATAATTGAATTCCCTAAACGCATTCGAATTTTCCATGACTCGTTGCGTCCAAACGTATAAAATATATATCAGCTCCAAGTTTGGGTTTAAATAAGTAATAATGTAAGACGTAACTGTAAAGGATAAAAGATTTGCACTCGAGGAACTCCTCCATGCTTATACCGCAGGCCGCAGGGTTGTTGATACATAATTACACGGCGGGAAAGTCCTTCCTATAGGCAGAAGAACACGCCTCAGCAATCTTGTCATTCTAATGTTAATGTATCATATATGTAGGAAATGATGTTAATGTGTCACATAGGAACTGATGTTGTCATGTAATAACATTAATGTTGGGAAGGTAGTGAAGCTCTTATATTATTAACTTTCTTTGATTGGATTTTCGACCTCCCAGATCTACTAATCTTGTCGTACGAGCAGTAAACTAGTTTTTATTTCAAATGAGTTAAATGGTCGTCATAAATACTACAGTAAGCTAAAGATATTACTAAAGTTCTGAGTGCACCTGAAAAGGTGGCGGAAACGGAGTCAAAGGGTAAGCAATGAGTAGAAAAGTGTGTACATTCCCATTTTCTCCATGTTAGTACAACACGTTGCATTTCCATCCTATTCTTTTGGATGCTACATACATACGTTTAGTAGGTAATTTGTGTTTTTGATCTTCAGATGACAACCTCAACCATTTTTTAAATGTAACAGCTATGTAAGCAATGCTTTTGACAACTTTGAAAAACTATATAAATCAACCTTAGTATAATTTTATTTCCGAATTGGAATACAGATACCTATGTAGATGAAAACGGTCAACAATGGTATTAATTAAAGGTCGAGTAAATGGAAGCTTCAATTGAGGGTAATAGATAGATAGAGATCAATACATAGATGATGGTAATAAATTGAAGGGACCTTATCCAAAGGTAAGTAAAAGAGACCAGTCAGAGCAAATTTGAGTTCCACTGTTGCGGACTTCCCTTTTTAGTCAAATCTATGTGTTTAAATGGGACATTCTTACACTCAAGAAATATGGAATGTATGTAATATAGTTTAAGTCTATGTCTTTATAGACTCCTTACGTATATAAATTGCAAATTAACTTATAATCTTGATGTTACATAACTATTTCCAGGCAAAAGGAAGGGATATTGCGCTTTCGTGTTCAATAATTACGTAACTGTGTACATATACGATGAATATACTTATAGGTGCACAGATATATGTTTGTTCAGCTATGTGTAAAATATTAAATGTTTATAGTGTTTAAGGCTCTTAAACCAGTATCGTCGCATTAGATTGTAATGCGGAGTAATACAATCGGACAACCAGCTACCTTCAATACATAGAGTAAACATTGAATAATGTAGTAGATTGAACTACATGAAGCATTTTCTTTGTATGTACCTGTGTATACCTTATACATGTCGTTTGTCGTATATAGTGACTATATAGAAGCTTTTTCCACTCTGTGATGATGCTCATATTGCCATCATTTAAATGTTGTTAGACTTGAAACAAATATACAACTGCGGGAAAATACTCAACTATTTATGAATAAATTGCTGTAATAACTGTTGTGTATATGTACTTATACATCATCATCTAATAAGTGTGTTGGCATAATATATTTATAAATGATTTAGGGCGAGCAAGAAAAAAGACGATTCAGATGATATTATATATTTACAAAGAGGTCAGAGCATATGTTCGTACGACAAAATAAATATTCCATTAAAGACAGACGACCATTCCATAGATGTTGTCGAACGATCCTCAAGTTTACCATATTACCTGTTTAAAAAACATTGAAAACAATATTTTGGGATAGTTTTGACTAAATTATTTCTACAAAGAACCCTGCTACTTAGAGAAAATATTTTAAAGAGTCTGCAATATTTTAGTACCACTGTTTATAGGCTCGAATCTGTGTATATAACATCTGGTTTACGTTTTCAATATGTCCAATAGTAAATTTTTTACAATATAGTTTAAGTATATATTGATAATCAAAATAATAGTTCGTTCAATGGTGATTTAATGGTTTCAAGAAGATCAGCTAAAAGTCGTCGCGAACTGAATTAAAAATTATTTACTAGTCAAACAGTAAATTTCTCAACGATGCGGGCGTTGTTACGGAAAAACAAACGTATTTTAACAGAGGTAATGTATTTGTAAAGCAGAAGTATTTTCAACACTTCTCAAGGTGTTCCAAGAATAAATTCTTAAAATGTATTATTCTATGGTCATATATAACTACAAAAAACTTATTTACATCATCGCCAATCGCGACTAAACTCTTGTAGAATTTAATGATAATGTGTTGTTGTTGTTGTAAGATATGTAGTCCATGTATGAAATGTGGTATTCTAAGGATAGCAAATAATTCCATGTGTGTAATTCAATACTGGCATGAAAGAATTTGAATTTACGAATTCAGAAGTACATTTTCAAAAAATGTGTCGTGTAAACCAAACTCTCGTGTATTTTAACGTAAAATAATAAGACCTCCATAAATTTCCAAAAATTTTTATTTGAAGAAAACATTGAAATTAGATTTTGAAGCACAATGCTTCGGGTACCAATTTTAACGGTGAGGATTTATGATTGAGTGTTCTTCAAAGGGTAAAAAAATACAAACATATTAAATGAAAAGTGTTGCCGAATGTTATGAGTTCCTTTCATGAAGGCGCATTTATAGTGTGAAACTTTGAAAATTAACAAAGCAGAAGTTCGAATGTGTAAAAATCAAGCTCAATCAACACAATCAACTGATAAATAGATTGCATTTCATAGAATTCGTAAGGAAAATAACCGATAGCTTTTTTGAAAACAATACTTTGAAAACTTGAAAATTTATTACAAAAACACACAAATGAAACGACCTTTTGTAATACACTCATATTGTTTTCTAATCTGACGAATATGGTGCAGTGGTATACAAGTAGATACCGATAACTCCGAGTAAATTCAGTTGAGGAGAAGGGCATAGATAGGTGTAATATGCTGTTATAAAATGTAATTATCAGTCTCATGTCTCCTTTATGAATTTGTTTCATGTTACCCCAAAATATATTTAAATACATACCTATGAGCCAATAAAAAAAACTTTGGTACATGGTCTGCTTATACATTTATGTACATATGAACACGGACGAAAAATGCAAATGCAGTGTTCATGCAGAATAATTGAAATTCAGCATGTACTTATATGTACGTTTGAACAGTCCGATATAAATATGACTATAAATTCATGTTCGAACGTGCTTGCTTGTCCCAACATACTGACAAGTTTGAGCATTAATGTATTCTTCAAACTTATGCATTGAATGTTGTGTAATTAAACTTTTGTCAAGTGTCAATAGTGTTAAATGAAAACGATGTTGTTAAAAATTTCTGAGATGATAGAATGTAAGAGATGCTAATACTATACGAATAATTGGTGTATATAAATGTTGATAAGATCAATGGCATACTGAATAAACAAAATGTGTTGAAAAAAAATGTTGTAAGAGTGTATTAAAATTTTTGCATGTACTTAACCACATTAAACAAATCTCAATCAATAAAGAATACATTAATATTGATTGGCAAGCATAATAATCTGGTTCTGGACGACCTTTTTGAAGCATTTTTATTTCATTTTTTACAATTTTCAGAGGTAGACAGTTTAAGGTACAAGCCATGATTTTCATACAGCAATTTTTCCATTACAATATATCTGCTTTAATAATTATAAATGTACTTATATATATTATTTTTAATTAATCATTATAATTTTATATGGTAGTCTAGATGTTTGTTTAATTGTGGCTAGGATATTTCAAAAATGAGCTATGAACAATTTTCATATCTTTACAATGTCCTTGATGCATTCAGTTTCATCTCTAAAATGCAGAAAACTACAAAAAACATTTTCACATCCATTCAAATAACAGGCTTATTAATTGGCACAGCTTTATTATAACCCTCTTCAAGTCCTCGCCTCTCCTCACTATGTATGATAATCTGCAAACATCATGTTGCCCTTGATCGAAATAATCCTCTTCCTTATTAAATTTCATACATGTAATCTAATAATTTGAAGTTTGCATTGTTTACGTAACACAATTTTGAATTGAATTGAAAAATTGAATTTGTAAATAAAATAAACTATTAACTCCGAGTGAAACTTTTATTTTAATACCTTTCAAAAATTTAATGTAATATTGACCAGAACAAATACAAAACTATTCAGGGACAGAAAATTATATACTTATTACCTACGAAGAAGAACTGAAACTAAATGTAAGATTGCAAATCTGATACAAAGAGGATCATTATAGATTTAAACGTATATAGAAACCAATACAAAAATTCAACATTTGTTGCAACTATTCGTGTACACAACACACACAAGAAATTGAGGTGATATGTATAATATGAAACTAACAATCTATATACAGTCTACTATTTAGACAAAAAATAATGTCCAAGTTACAGGAATATAATTGCAGATCATACTCGTTGACGTCGATTCACGAAGCTCGTGGGTGGACGACGGAAATAGGCTGTAAAAGGGTGAACATATTAATATTCATTTCTAGAATGTTTCAGCTACATGGAATTATTATTTTTCAGAGTAATTATTCAAGCTCGGTGTGCATATCACTAAACATAAAACAGTCATTTGTTATAATGACCCCAGTATACTTATACTCAAGCAAACAACAAGAGGATTTCAGAAATTCGGTTGCAGTGTGAACTGCAGTTTAATGGTGATATGAGAAGGGTAAGCAAACATGTGGCATGACAGAAACGGCAGACGATGATTACACCATTCATCAAACGTAAGTGTTTTCCGCCCTCGTGCAATCATAATAACAAAGCAGGATTGTAGCTTGAAATACTTATATAGCTACATATATGTAGTTATAATAAACCTACAAGAAACAAAATCAAGGAAAATTTACGTTCTCCGACACTTGAAAATATTGTCAAACTAGCTAAAGTTTCGGAAACTTTTTCCATTTACGTAGCTGATTGTATAGTAAAACCGTTCAAGAGTAAGTATTTACATACAGGTAAAAAGTTCAGGTAACTGCATATTCGATAGGTTGAGGATTTCAGAGTGCAAACAAACAACACAAAGACTGGACATACTACTATAACATACTCGGACTAGCACTTTTAGTTACGTAAGTCATAATACGACATGATAAGCTATAGCTATCCAAATTGGAGCCAAATATTTTTTAAATTAATTTGTATTACTAAACTGCAAAAAACACATAAGAAAACATTGCAGGCACACTGTTTTTGAGGTAGAAAGTGCTTAAAAATAAACACACATGTGAGTACATTATTTGCTATAGTGAACTATTAAATATAGTTAATTATTTTACAAAGACATGCGGTGCTCATCTGAGACCATTCAAAAAGTAGTCATTATTGTGCTGGCGGTGCGAAAGGGACGGTGGTGGTGACTGAGGTAGAGATTGTTGGGCGGCAGATGCAGAAAAATAACTCTCACTACCTTGTTCGTATTCTTGGATATGAGGACCAAATGAAGGCAGTTGTCCCGCAATCGTACAAGACTTACAGCAGAACCTAGCATAGTACCTGTTCGTACAGTAGCTTGCCTTCACAATTAATTTACAGTTGGCAAAGAAGGGATTGTCTGTACAGTTGGGATGGAGGAAGACTCCTGCAAATTGATTAGTAACACGGTGAGAATTTCATTCTTGTATAGTAAAGACTTACAGATTGCCACGTAAGTACAATTTTCTAGGAACAATGCCCATAATTTGGAATTACTGTTAATGAAAAACGTTGTATTGCCGTCGTATCGCAACTTATTCCCATTTTGAAAATATAATACTTTCATATATTTCAAACATAATATTTTAAACTTTTTCATCTACAGATAATAACGCCAAACTTCAATTTAAATTGCAATTAAAAGTTATATGGTATATTAGTAAAGCATTTGAGAACCGTTTCTGTTATTACGAAATTTTTTTCAGCAATTCTTCTAAGACTGTAAAATTCCAGACACCAAATGAAATAAGTTTGTAATTTGTTTTTACAGCTGGCTTAAAAGTAAACTCGTGGAAGAGCAAAAGTACAAGATATACAACCTAACAAAAACTTTAAGAGCTGAAAAGGAGGTCACAGAGGGTAAGTTACAACACCAGAAGACAGACTAACCTTCAACTTGTATAACCACTGAAGTAGTGGCTGCTCCATACTCATTGACTGCATCACAGCGATAGGTTCCGGAATCCTGTGTAGTCGCGTTCGCGATGACCAGTGTGTTATCCCCTGTAAAAGTGGAGAAAAGCAAGTAAAAGATAGAGAAGGGGAGAGTATGAATGAAATAAGTCCGTCAATCAAGTTGATTCCGACAGCTATTAATCACGCCGATGGTTCACATGGATGCATACACTTTACAGAGAGACACAATTCCATACACACACTCTGGGTACATTACTTACGTGCACCCAGCATGCATGCATACACGTATATATGTAAAACCAACGAGGCGAGAGAAAGTGAGGGAATAAGAGAGAAAAGAAAAAAGAGAACTGGAGAGGGAAAACTATTGATTAATGAGCTTACCAAGAACTCTTGCGCGAGGATCTTCTCCAGGGACAGAGTGCTCATCGTGATACCAGAGCACTTGGGGCGTGGGGTAACCTTCTACTTCACAAGGAATACTCACCTCGCTTCCCACGGCGAAAATGGTTTTCTCCAAATTTATTGTCGTTTGTAAAGGCACTAAAATTGAATAAAACCAGCGACTATAGAATGTGATCAGTGAACGAAGGGCCAACAGACACTATCAGTATCAATTCACAAGCTTATTTTCAATCCAGCAAGACACATTGGGACAATATACACAGAATCGTCTTAACGTTTTTGCATCTTCATCGACAAGGCTATAAAAATAAAACACTGAAAAGGCATTCTGCTAAAATGATTATCATTATCGAGAATCAGATTGCGGCAAATTAAGAACTGATCACCCCAGATTTACAGGATTGCACATCTCAGTTCCTCGTTGAAATCAACGGGCATTCATCAGCTTTCAGACGATGAGCTTATGCCTTAAGTAAGTAATCTAGTCGAAGCAGACTAATTTGGCGAAAGGTCAAGCCCTGAAATTTAAAGCAGCTCTAACAAGGTTTTAGAAACAAAGGCACAAAAACACCACTTTGTTATTACTCCTATAACTTGCTAAAGCTTCCTTTTAAAATCAAGCAGTATTCGTATTTGATATTTATGTTAGATGTGTTACGAACCCAGATAATTAGGTACTACGATTTCATTTTCGTCAATGTGTGGACGAGCAGTGGATGTGGTGGTCGTTGTGGGGAATGTGATTCTATCATCCACAACCACTGCTGGAGGAATTCTTGGTGGTGGTCGAGGACGAGAAGGCTGGACTGGAGCCTGTGGTTGAGATATCAAGTATTTTAAATAGGCTTGATCATCTGGATGGGTTGTATGGACAGGTCCGACAGATTGAAGTGTAACTGTCCAAGAGGCTGCTTTCCCCAATCCATTATACGCTTGACATGTGTAAGGTCCCAAGTCACGGAGTGAGACGAGACGGATTAACAGGGAATAGTCTCTCATTTGCTCATATCGCTCTGATGAAAACGGTAGCATTCGATCCCCTCGCCACCAAGTAACCGTAGGTCTGGGCCAACCCACAGCGAAGCAACGTAAATTAGCAGAAGCGCCCAGCGAGACTACAAATGTTGGACTGTCTTCCACAACCACGGCCTGCCGCTGTGCCGCTTCTAATTCCACAATAATAATACACAGAAATAGTAGAAGACTGGAGAGAAGATTACTACACATTTGAGGGAATGTACAACTCCCATTTGCATCTTCACTCTCTCCTATAGTAATACTAAATCAGAAAACTTACAATTCTGAAAGAATATTTCAATGTTAGTAGAATATTGTAGAATATATACAGAGTGATAGTAAATATGATTTTAGCAGAGCAATTCTGCACTAGTACAAATTCTAATAATCTATGTAGGTAGTTACTAATTAAGTATATCAAGTCGGCAATGATACATACGGTAGAGTGCAAACTTCTAGAAAATAATTGCCTTCATGCTCTCATATTTCCCGGAGCTCTAAACACTGCAAAGCGGAAATAAATCTCAAGCCCCGCAACCTTTATGCTCACTAATTCCACAAACATATAATCCACTATACTTGGCATATGTAGCTACCTATATATTTTACATTCTACTAGTAGACATTAGATGGCCACGCACTGTGGCCACCTTATATCATACATCAATCTATTATGGAACCCGCCACCAAAACTCATTTTAACGGTAATTATGATACTTTAATTAGCTTAATTTCACACTTTGCATATCAACTTTGTAACACATGGCAGTAGTCTTTCCGCCACTTACAAGGAATTATCTGGACTGGAAATACACTTACCTATATGCAGAATTTTACGCTAAAATAAATATTTAAACTATAAAATGGTCTAGGGTCAAAATTGAATTTCATCCTACTAATGCTCTCTTTCTAATCTTCTTGAACACTTGTACATTGTAGAAGTATATACTTATAGATCTATACTATACTATTTTATAGTATCTATACTAACTTGTAAATAGTAACAACCGTCAAATTTTTCGAATAATAGCGCAATAATACAGTTGTCATATACAGATACTTACTTATACTTTTATAAGAGCTAATCTTTGACGTAGTTAATGTTTGCATAAAACCCTAAAGGCAATATGACATGTACAACCACCTACACAGAATTAAGTTGTGGCTCAAGGACATTCAAATGTATGTATATTTACGATATTACTTGAAACCTTAAATTATTATCATGCTGGATTTATATTAAGTGCTGCTGAATGTTACTTATAAAGTGTTCATGGTTTTTATAGGTAGATAGTTACTAGCTACAACAATTCCCTGCAAAAAATAAATCTCGAAGCAACATCTCGTAGTTAATCAAAAGTGTTTCAAAGGAAAATTAATGTATGCATAAATGAAATGAAGAGTGAAATGCTTGATAATCGTGAAAGCAGAACATGTCATTAAGTTACCTTACCAGTGACATTTAATCTAACGCTGTGCTGTGCCGGTCGACCTAATCCGTTGTCAGCGATACAAGTATAAACTCCTCCGTCGGACTTCCACACGCCAATTATCTGTAAGGTTCCATCCGGAAGCATCCTGAATCTGCCTGCGTCTACACTTATCTGCCATCAAAAGAATATTTTCAAAAGGAATTCTGACAAAATTTTCGTTGTCAGGTTTCAGCTTCCGCTTTCTCTTCCCTTCACCTCCTACCCGCCTTCTTATTACATATCGCCGTCGTCTCATTCCCTTCTTTTAATACCATACACAGTACAGTGAGGCACTTTTGAATATACTTTTATTCCTTTTACTTCCACTCGCCTTGAATTCCCCAGACAATTATTTACTGCACAACTTACTACTCCGATTCCACCTCATATCCATTCATGTGAAGAGTATTGTTGCCTTTGTGCCTTGTGACCACTTGACTATATGTGCATGGGTATGAGTAGCTATCGTATTTTACTCTCTCTGTGTTCAATATATTTCCTTAACGAAACAAAAAAATTTATAAGAATTTACGACTGTTGCGTATACATTTCACTTGTACGACCGAGTTTCAAGTTTCTTTAGCACTCGTAGATCTAAAAAGCTCGGGAGTTACTACAAGATTTCCTTTAACGTTTCCTCTTTCTTTTTATGGGAACAGTTACATTATATATGTACATAGAATGAACCAAGGCTGCAGACCATTTGCAAGGATGTACTTGGTATACGGGAGATACAAAAGAAAAACTTGCCTTTTCGGATCCTTTTCGCCAAGAAATCGATGGGTCTGGCTGGCCTACTGCTACACATTCAAGAGCTGCAAGGCTTCCCTCCTCCGCCTCCACATCTTGGCTTCCACCTACTATTCGAGCACCTCTTCCACCTCAAATTTTTACAAAGGATTTGTCAATGCCATCTCAAACTACTGATTGTAATCATCTATACAATTAAAAGTTTCTTCCGAATCTTTCCAAAACTTGGAGAAGAGTTGTGAAAGGAGATAGATTCAAATTGTAAGTTATGTCTATACATACATCATAGTTATCTATTCAATCTATACAAACGGGAATTGTTATAAGCATATAGAACGAATATTAATTTATTACTATAATAAGTGAGAGAAATAAATTAGTATAAAAAATGGAAGTCCTTCAGCCTGGAAGTCACGTTGAGATTAATCCTTGCGGTAATACAAGTTCAGTGAGTCACAACTTCATTATTTGCGGTGTATAAGAATGAAAAATTAATGGTTCACTGCAACTGAAAATTAATAAAAAAAGGTTAATATCACACCTGGATCGCTGGACGCAACAGGTTCGACAATATCGCCAGTGATTGCATTGCTATCATGATCGAGAGGGACGAGACAGGAGGAGCCGCATCCGTTAAAGCAACACTTCATATCAGCTGAACAATCCGCATCAGACTGGCACTCTTGGTCACAATTTCCAGCTCGACTTGGAGCAAGATTTGGACAATATCCAGGTTTGTTCACTAGATCATTTAACACTGTCCATATTACTTGAGCCCTTTACATACATATGTATAGATGTACGTATACATGGGATGCATGAGGGGTTGGAGAAGGATTTAGCGGTGAAAGATAATCGGGCCGTATCAAAAACCTAGTGGCAGTGATAATGAAATACATTTGAAGCAAAGCTCTCTAAAACCTAAAGAGTTGACTGGTAGTGTGTACATATGTATGTACACTTCTGGTGTACATATTCACTCATATATACATAATTACATAACAAGATTTTGCACGCTAATATTAACACCAAATTACCACCACGTTTCAAAACCAAAACATGCCTACAGCAGCGTGCCAAAAACTTGCAGCATATTTCTTTGTCCTCATTTAGGCCTGCAAGCTTTGAGAGTGCAGGAACTTTCTCTGCTCTTTTAACTCCGATAACAAAATCCTCTTATATCCAAGGCACCAACATTTATTTCTCAGCAAACTTTTACAATACGAAATACGACCCAAACAAAATGAAGTGGTTTTTTCTACACACCTACACACTTGAGTAACCACAACTTCACTTATGTTTTTACGTTCAATCTTTCCTCCATGCCAAAAAACCTACTCTGATATTACTGTGTACGTACTGTACTCATACTGGAGATATAACTTTTTAAATAAATGTCCTCTACCAAATATTTTAGAATCTTAGACCTATTTTAGAAAACATATGCTACCAGTTGCCTGTTCCCAATTTCGGTCTCCTCTAAATTATTGACGTACTTTGGTTTAGGTCATGGTAACAATTTCAAAGATTCCCCATTGGTTTCAAAAACCTGTCACATATCTGTGGGCTGTACTTTTCCTCGGATTCATCTGATTGAAATTTAATTAACTTTAACATGGAGACAATTTATTAACAACAGTTGAATCGAATCGGTCGGCGAGAGATCAATAAATATAACTCAATCGACATGGGCTGCAATCATGCTCTCTACCATGAACTAATTTGAATGCACTTACCAATGCTCAACCAGCATGTCTAATGGTTTGCAAATTTATTAGAATCTAGTCCTACCACATGACCTCTGAGTTTGCAAATTTGACGATGAAAATCAAACTCCAAGCTGGCGCTTGGGTTGATAGCTATACAGCTCTCAATACATACTTCAAAATATAAAATATAACCAAGCTTGCTGGTTACAAGGATAGATACTAGTAACCAGTAAATACAAAATAAAACCGTGAAGTTGTTTTTCCACTTCCTCTATTATACCCTTACCGAAGGGAGAAAACAGGAAAAGTTGACTACCAAATCTAATTCCGATCTTGCAGAACTTGTCCAGTAATTTTGTACAAATGAATAACTGTCAGTGTTCCTGGAATTTACTTATAAGTATGCAACATTAAATCATGAATCATCACACATGCCCTATTTGTCTGAAAATATGGTTGAAAATAAATATATACCTAAACTAGAATGTTTATTGGCTGAATCTCAAAACAGGCAAACTGTATATGTATACTTAAATGTAAACAATCTAAACAATCAATAGAAAGAAGCTTTGCTCTTCGAAGCTTACAATTTTCCCTTCAGATTCATTTGAAACAACTAAAACAACAGCTACGCAATTGCCAGTTTACGCTCGCTGTAAATACTTGAACCGGAAATGATTTTATGATACTTTGTATGCGACAACAACTACGAAAGGCTAAAACACGGGGATAGGAAAGCAAATGTATTTTAAAGAAGGGAAAAAACAAGAACCTCGTCTGCAAACAGCACGGACGACAGGACCATCAACCGTTCCATGAGGGCCATTATGAACGTCCACTGAACACTGGGTCCCTTCGGGACAATTTTCTTCTCGACAAGGATCAACGCATCGACATACCGTACATCCTGCTCCTCCGTCCGCCACATAACGTTCGACTCCGTAGGGACATCTTAGAGTCTCACATTCATGTCTCTCTCTGGTGCAGTCAGGCCTCTCTCTCTCCGCAGCCTCTGGACCTGTACAATCAACCACCACATGCTTAACCATCATATTACAGATTTTGACATCGTTGTCTCTGACACAAGGTCACATCGCACAAGGTAGCTATACAGTAATATTGAACTGTGAAACAAAAAGATTCACGTAACAAAATATGTATATACGTATAGATAGAATAAATATAGCTTTTCAATTAAATGGGTTCGGCAAAGGCAACTCATCTGAAATATGAAAGGGTGCCATAAAAATACGAAATATAGCTTGCCGTTGCCATTTAATAAGGGCATTTAACGAAAACAAAAATATCCACGTTTGAGAACAACATAATAATATTATCCCACGCTGAAGCTAAACAAAACCATAACGGAAGAATAACAACCAAATGAACGGCTAACATAAGACAAGAATGAGTACCTTGCGCTTTCAGGCAGCAGTGCCTAACAAAACCTCAAGCAGCAGACATTTTTATTAAAACTATATACTTATAGTATGAGACAGCAACAAATAAACAATTTGTCAACACGACAATAAGAGAAACGTGCTCGCTTTGTAACAACTAATAATGTTCTATCGACTGCAATAATATTGTATATTTTGTGTGCACACATAATACAGAGCAGGTTGAAAAGTGAGTACCAAAGGGGTTTGACAGTGGAGCATATATAAACAATTCAAGTACATGTGCTACAAATAATGAGTGCTACTTGAAACCGTGTGGAAAATGTGCATCAGTACAATATCAATGTGGTTTTGCGTGCGTGCTGTGCTAGAGTGCTTCAGTGTCGGTGAAGGTAAAGATTTCTTCATAGTGCATCTTTTTCCTGGTGACAACAGTCAGAAGACTTGCGGATGGGTTGGTGCTTGCTATTACAGACAGTTCAGCATGGGGGAAATAACACATAGCGGTTAGTGAGTCAAGAAGTTGACCTAGAAAAAACTCACGATGGGAATCTTCAGGTGAATGAAGAGTTTCTCTTTCAGGCTGACGATCATCAGGCTGACGATGATCATTATCATGATTATCATGTTCATGAGTGCGTGGATGAGTGTCTCTGTCCCGCGGATCTGAAACTTCGGGCTGACGGTCGTGATTATCCTGTTGACGATTCTCCCTCGCTAAGAACTGATTGCAGAAGTCGTAGCATATGTTGAAGTTTTTGAAACGATTCAAATTTCCAGCACAACCGCCATACGCAAAGGGAATACATGTTCTTTGTTCAGGATCGTAATACCAACGTGTGAGCCCCTCATTACATGGGCCA
Source organism: Lipothrix lubbocki (assembly GCA_034696945.1). NCBI lineage: Eukaryota > Metazoa > Arthropoda > Collembola > Symphypleona > Sminthuridae > Lipothrix > Lipothrix lubbocki. Next base: position 16,697 of record JAQGAK010000740.1, read on the forward strand.
ATATCAACTGAGAGTCTGCAAATGGCTGTATAACATCAATTGACATTACGTTTTTTTCTTTTCTTGTAGCATGTTAAAACAGCCAATATTGTAATGATCTGCGGGTGCAGCTATAGTGTGAACAAAACGTGTGAATGAAAATTTTGACTGCGGTGCGAATTACGTGTGCAAAAAAGTTGGTCGAATATTTGTGAAGGGTATGAATTTTGTATGTAATAAAAGGTCCTATTCAAACCAATAACTGTAACTTCTCGAAAGGGGAAAAGTTCAGAATTTTCAATATCAAGTCTGTTTGTTCTATGTCGTATAAGATGCATAGAATCAAGTTCAGTTGAAAAGAGTTGTAAACGATTCTAGTAAATAAGACCAAACTAATAGCGGAAAGTGTCAAATCGAATATAGAGGTATGAAAAAGCAATAAAGTTTCAATATAATTCAACGTGTCACACAAGCTCAGCTTGAGAGGTTTGCAGAAGGAAAAGCCGAGTGCAGTAAGTAATATACAAGATCGTGAAAAATATTATTTGACTACTTTTGCATAAACTGCGTCTATGTATGTCTATACCTGCGCCTGAGATAGTATTATTAACGGGCAAAATTTCCGCCCGAGAGAAGCAAACGGATTCACACTCTTCTTGATTCGTAAACCGGTTCCCATTACCGTCACAACCTCCGTAGTAGAACTGGCGACAAGTTTGGTCACCTTGGTCAAAGTACCATTTGGGGAATCGACCACCGCAAGGCCCGATGTCAGCACGCATTCGACACACATCTAATCAAATTGTCAGGTTGAAAATCAAGGGATCCCAAGAGTGTAGGAACAATAAGGACAATGGGACAGGAAGAAATAACTAAATGACGTGATGCTGTCATTCTCATAGCCGCACAACCACTATATATCTACTCTACATAGATATAGATACACTATACTATACATAGATACATACGGTACTAACATAAAGAAAATTTCATTTTTACTATTATACTGGCATGCTGAATCAAAACGTTCTCTTCACATGTCGTCATGTAATTCAATGTGATACGTTTACGGAGGTGAAATATAAAAGAGGCTTTTGAAGAAAAAGTCAAGGCATGGAGTTGAAAGACAAAGACAGTAAGAAAGGTACACAGTATGGAGGTTGGGAGACTTCTTGGGATTTCTAAGCTCCTGGTTTTCAGGACCCTCCCCTATATATTTCTATTAGGAGCAAACATAAAGAGATGAACCAAGGGAATAGGAGAAAGAGAGATCCGACAATACAGTGAAGTTAACCTTCATTCATGTATTAGAGGTATATCAACATGAAGGAAACATAGACTTAAATAACAGAGTCAGAGAGTTGGAGAAAAAAATCGAACCATAATGGATTTCCCTCTTGACGGACTCGCTGCGCTTTTCACTTCACTACGGATATAAGACTATAGTGTATACAAGTATATGTATGTATATACAAGTACAAGTATATGCTTTTTGAGCACATCATGACTTGTAGCCAGGATGCTCCTAGATATATTTGAACTTAACGCTAAAGGTCCTATCCTGCTATTTCATCACTCACAAAATTTTTACAGGAAGGAAGACACACATGGACTACTATCGAATTCATGACCTAGTGCTCTTGATAAGTGAGCACATTGTGAAGGATGCAGGATTTCATTCAGAATTCATAGTATAAGTAATCCACGTAAATGTTTACCGTTTACCGCTACAGCAACAAAAGCTGGACTGTAAATGCATATATATGTATACTTACATATTCCCATATGAATCAATGCACTATATAAGTATAGATACTTATTACATATCTACAAGACAATCAATCTGTAATAAACATTTAAGATAACAACATGTGGAACTTATACTAGCATGCATGTAATTACAAATTAGAATATCTCAACTTTAATATAATATCCGTACATTATCCTATGTAAGGTAGACGAAAAGGAATTACTATAAATATAGGTAAGGTTTTCTGGGAAAGTCTTAGCTTAATACTTTCTTCCAATCTATATATTATACATACTATCTGTATAATACACAAATCTGTATAAGGAACATCCAAGAAAGAAAGTATGGAAAACGCGATTATATGTTATATGTAGTGAGAATGTTAAAGAGAAAATATCAAAATTACCTTGCCCTTTGAATTGACCACACTGCCTCTCGCACTGCTCCTCAGTTTCAAATCGATTCGCATTTCCTTCACAGCCGCTGTATGCAAAGGCCGAACACCTTCCGGCATACGCATCAAAGTACCAAGCAGTCACTGGCTCCCTATTATCTCGACAGCGTCCGGAATCGACGCCAAGCCGGCAAATATCTGCAATTTTCATTCAATCCATCATATTTCCTGCATAAGAAGCTTCGGTCCACATAATCAACGTTACAAACACTCTAAATATTAAAGATGATTTTTTTAAAATTACAATTTATATCTTATTGTACTAACATTCTTTCTACACTTATAAAAAATAATTGCGGTACTTTTGTAATTTACAGTTTTGCTTGATATGTTTAATTGAAATATAAAAAATAAGTAGATCTATTAATATCATTCGCTAACGATACATGCACAATCATGCTTTTAGACGTTGACTGACGCAGTATATTTACTCAAATAAAAATATTCAATTTCGATTCCTGTCCTGAGCGCATTCATTCTGCCGCAGCTTCGCGTTTCGGTAATCTCATTTACTCTGTGTTTTCTTATTTACTGCGAAGGTAAATTCACATAGCGTAGTTACTGGGAAAGTAAACATCCCAAGGTAAAACATCGTAACGTTAGAGGATTAGATAAAACTTCAATTTAAAGCGGAACTTTGATAGTAAAAATCAATCCTCAATGATAATAAAAAAAGGGGAACGCAGTCCATACTGAAAATCAGATTACCTCCGTAATCAAAATCTAAATCGATTGATGTGCCACATTTTAATATCAGGATAATGGAAATTTCATATCTGGTATACATAATGATGTGTTTTAAGTCCGCTTCCCCATTCCAAATGCTTTTAGGAGGGTTAATAGCATATACTCATACTTGCGGATATTAGGTAATATATACTGACAGCTCTTACCGTGCAAAGCTTGTAGATTGAATTTAGAGTCAGAGGTCAACAAATTCTAGGAAGTATATAACCTTGATGATCACTCATATTGCGCCATTAAATTCACGATAAATTAGTATGTCACCTAGTATTTTATAAAAGGTGGCGGGTTAAAGCCTTAAATAAACGTAAAGTCTAATCACCCAAATTGAGTCGTATAAAATAATATTCACAGTCCGTTGATGAACTGGTGGAGTTCAACTTGAATAAAAAATTCCTATTTTGGTGCTATCTAGTCTAACACCAAACAGCATTGTTTAAAAAAATGAAAACTTTCCAAATAACTGAATTCCACGGGCACTCTATTCACAGCCATTGTTTACCCCCTCCATTAGTTTTACCCGGAAAATTTAGTAACATAATTGGCAACAGTGATTAGTTCTGACAAAGGAAGTGTGGGGAATTGAAAATATGAGGGTTAAATGGAAAACTTTCCGGGGTCTTACTAAAAGCGTTGAAAAAAACTCCAAAACTAATTACAGCCGGAAATTCTCTTGTCAAATGCAATCATGGAAGCAGGACTCAAATGCATACTATTCACAAAGTACCTCGAAGTTCGTCGCTGAAGATGCTTCTTCGATTCGAAAATATTTAATGCTGCAGTATACGTATGCGTACATTCTGCACAATTTAAGAAAATCCACTGTTGCTTGGTTGTCTTCTGTAACCTTGAATACTCTGAAAAAGTCTGTTTGAAATTTAATTACCTGAGTCGGGATAATCGGGTGGTCTGTATGGAGCAGCAACTGTTGTAGTGGTTTCCTCGGGACGATGATCATGCTCGGGTGGTTGGTATGGCCGCTCAGGTGAATAAGGTTCATATTCATCGGGTTGCACGGGCTCCGACAAATCTTTTTTGCATCTTTGTTCGCATTGGGTTTGTGAATCAAATCTGTTTCCATTTCCTTCGCAACCTCCGTAAACAAAAGAACTGCAGGAATCCGTCTCAGCTTCGTAGAACCATTGCGGAAAATCACCATGACATGGCCCAACCACTTGCGGTAGTTGACAGATATCTGTGATGCACATGCATAATAACCAACTATATTAACAACTCGTTTATATACAATACACAATTGTAACAAAATACTTGGGTTGGGAGTAAAAAATCATTTTACAGATAGACTCTGTAAAAATTTAGCATATTTTATACTCTCTAGATATGACAGTGCTTAGATTACTTTTAAAGTACAGCATATACAAACTAATAATGCCAAACCTTTTCAACATTACACTTTACTGTAATGTATGACATAATTTATGACAAACTCCAAAACTCAGGGCTACATGTTCATTTAATCAATTCGGAGGTTTTGTTAATAAATATCGTAGATTCTCCTTTACTCACATGCATGACATGAAGAAGACCATGAACAAACACATCAGGTACAGTTTTGGAAAGTTTTGAAGTATAAAGTCACAGCTCAATGTGTTACAATCTTCGCAAATTCTTTTTTTACTACCTAATAGGTATGTATGCTACATTCAGAATCATGCTAACAAATGGTTCATGTTAAATTTCCTTACAACTACTGCCTTTTTAGGGAAGAGTATTAGTTGTGGCTTGTGAAAATAGTAGATCCTGGTAGATTTTCGAGGTAATCAAAGCGAATCGTCTTGATTCGCTCATGAAAATGATACGGGAAAAGATAGTATAGGTAAGAAAGAGGGAGTGGAGAGAAAAGAGATGGGTTTTCCTAGGCCAATAACTACATTACCTAGATTTCACGGTTGACTTTTCTAATCAGACTCTAAGAAGGTGCTCGGTTACCATTAGTTCCAGCAGTAAAGATGACGACCATCTCCTAATCTTATCTTGCAAGAAAATTGCCTTAAAGCCAAAATGAATTTTGCAAATGTATATACATAACCATCTATGTTGCTAAAATGTTGATACTTAACGCTGAGTCTAAAACATATATACTTTTAGATCCTCTAATCTAGTAGCTCCGTGCTTCGTATAGTATAACTGGTCTTTAAACTGTATTGCTAATAGTATACGGTTGTTAATAGTATGAAATAACACTACCCCATGGAGACAGAGAAAAACTTCAACATAATCCTTTACTTCATGAAGATGATGCAGTAGTAATAAACACATACAGGAAATCCTTTCACCGAACAAATGTAAAGTCATATTGAACATCACACATAACCATTAGAAAATGAAGGACGAATATGAGCATATTAAGGTCAACGAAAGTAAGCTGCATTCCGGAAAAAAAATAAGTACCTTGAGATCGTGCACATTTATCTTCACAATCTTGTCGATCATCGAACCGGTTCAAATTTCCTTCACATCCACCGTAACGGAATGTTCGACAGACTCCATCCCGACTGTCGTAATACCATTTCTGTGAATTTTCCTCGCAAGGTCCTGCATTCGGCTCCAAGAAACAGTGACCTATATATGTAGAGGGACATAAAAATAGAACAAAGTTAGCACAACTATTTTCTGAAAGTAGATGGATTATGTTATAGTTTACAGCAGAGATAAAGAGCATTGTTACAATCCTGGATGCATAATATACATTCCAGAGTGTACTTTCAACAGCCCGCACTTGAACAGCAAGTTGTTGCCAAATATTTTCTCTTGAGTAATCTCTTCATACACTTGGCTCGCTGCTAAAGAACACGTTGACAGGTTTAAAACCAACTATAAAATTTCTATTGCCAGTTTTATTAACCATTTTGAAACTACCTTTACTCTTTTGCTATCGGAAGGGACGACGTTCCAAAGTATTAAATTCTTCTCAATGTACTTTCTTGCGATTGTTTTATTTTAATATGGGCGTTAACAGTTTGAACGACGTTACGCCGACCATGTTCGTGTATACGTGATATATGTGCATTGAGAATAAGTTGTCATTGAGTCATTGAGCCAGTAGGTTGTGATTGCTCTAAGAATTCTTGCATCAAAATCTTACATATAGTAGTTTCTATATCGTCTCACAGCTACGGGTCAAGACACTTTCAAGGTTAAAAGTGCATATTAGCCTGCTGAACGAAAAATATTACTTCCAAGTTCATGTGAAGGCAATGGAGAAAAAGCATTAGAAAGCCTACTGCATGTCACGGCCGTTAAATAGTAAATCCTTAAAAAGACTTGAAACCTTTAGTGTCAATTAAATACTTCCCATCCTCTCTGAGGTTAATTTGCCAGCAAGGAATGAAACTCCCAAACTCTCCAAGCACTTTTATCCTTATAAATTTACTTTAAAAGAAAATCTTTTATACGCGCATACCCATATAGCTATCTTATAGTAGGGTGATCGTAAGTATACGATGAACATATATTTAAACTTAAGGTGTACTGCGGACGTATGTAAGACAGCAAGTTTGGAGACGAAGAAAGACAAGTTTCCCTGGTGACCAAAAAGAAAAGAGAGCTGAATTCTCGCTTGCAGTAAATAAATATTAAATGTTCCATCTTTGCCTTTCGTGTTCTCCTTCAGGGGCATCTCAATACAAACTAATGGAACAGAGCACAGGGAAAGAAGCAGCTGGGGTTCACACTTAAGCTTTTACTTCGCCTGTCGCTACCTACCTACATGAATAAAACCTTGATAGGTATTCCTTTTTTCTTACCCTCTATACTACTTTTTCCACTGTACAAACCATACATTTTGGAACTCAGAGTTTATACTTGCTATATAAACATCTTCCTAAACCTAATTTCCTTGTTGAGGGAGGCTTGCTTACATAAGTGGTTGAAAGAGGAGGAAAATGCTAAAAAAACTGGAAAAAGAAAGCCTTTAAAATATTGGTACTTACGTTCGTGGAAAACAGGCGTAGGTTTGGGGACATGAAGCCGCTCGCATTTATTTCGACACTCATCCACGTTAAGGAAATTGTTTGCGTTTCCTCCACAGCCAGAGTAGACAAAGGCCTTGCAACGTCCCTCATAAGCATTGTAATGATACCGCTCCGTGTAACTGGCACAGTCTCCCAAACTTTCGGGCAAAATGCAAGCATTCTCCGCTATATATGTCAAATACATACAAAACATCAGTATATTCAATACATAGAAAAACATACCTACATACATCCACACGAAATATGATAAATCATGAAATTTATCAATTAAACTTTTGTACGTGTAAGAACTTCAGCATGGGTAGAGTGATACTATAGTTTTATGTAGTCTCAGCTATCTAGCTACATAGTTACGATACAACGTGTTTACATTAAGACGTACAATCCTTCCATTTATTTATGTACTGCAATAGTAATTATCGCCGAAAAGTTTCAGGTCCGGTCTAACATATAGTTTCATTTCAACACGTACATATATACAAATAAATGACCTTACTAATTTATTTTTATACCTAACTTACAATTTCATTTGTGTAGTCATACCATGCTCAACTGATTGAATGCCACGTAAAGATAGCTACATGGTACACCTATTGTCTTAAATGTACGTAACTACATAATGTACGATGGATGTAAGTATATCTATATCTGTCTAGGATGACGGTAAATATACGGCAAGGTATTAACTAACGAAATTATACAATACAGAAAGTATGCACGTCAACTAAAATTCATGATCTCAGGTACGTAATGTAGTTAGTACAACGGAAGAGAGCCATAAACTGTAATTAATTCCTAAACTTTTTGCTTTACAATAACTTGGCATGGGGTAGAGATGAAGTGGGAAAGGGGGCTGCCTGCCATCTGAAAATATTATAGTAGAAAAGTTTAAAAGTTACACTAGGATTACTGTACGAGTACGAGCAAGTTTTGAAATTCTAATTTTCAATCTACATAATTCTGTTTATAATTTAATTATCATCATTACAAACACACGAATAGTGTCTGTTCGCCGACACTAGATCCTCCGTTCATGAATTAAGACATACTTCTACTACTACGGCAATTTTCATGAATGCACCTTTTATACTATATTCTCCCCACAGTTACTTTCAAACGAAATTGAACTCGTGGGCGTATAAAGAATGGATTAGAAGAATCAAACAATTCAACTCACACTACATGAATGTTAAACTCTATCTCCAGATGAAATATACTTAGGAGCAGTTAATGCAATCATATACCTACAACACTCTCGTCACATTAAAGCTCCTTAAACTTACAGTTTCGCTGTATAGTGAAAACAAGCCTACTAATTTATACTTATATATGAAAGACAGAGATCTATGCATGCTGTCAGCATTATTTATAGATGCAGAGTGTAGTAAGAATGGCGGCGGCCGAAACTTACAAATATAGCACAAAATTGTAGTTATAAAAACAATCGAATAAATTTTTCGTCACATACCGAGTAAGGCCTTAGGACAAGTTCGCTCGCATTCATCCAGGCTCTGGAACCTATTCGCATTGCCCTGGCAACCACTGTAGTAGAATGGAACGCAGCGCTGCTCATTCGTGTCATAATGCCAGCGTGCCAACTTCTCTCCACATGGACCCTCCGTTTTGGGGAGGAAGCAAACTTCTACATTTCGATTACCATCATAGTAATGAGAAAATATTACATTATTACAAAACTTAATCATAAGAAAATTCTCTGACATCAGTCTACAACTAAAGTGTAGTAGAACTATACATAAGTATCCATAAACGAAAGCGACTATACATATATAAAACATTTCTTCATAAACATTTAATACTCACAATCTTTCTGGCATTTGAATTTATTGCAGCAAGTATTTCTCGAGAACTGCATTTTTTAATGTGATTACTTTTTTATGGCCGGACTATATGTACACTTCATGCATTTAACTATATAGAAACTAATTATTAATCTACTTGAACTTGAAAAAACTTGAAGCGGCACAAATATTATATTACTTCGCACACGTTTTTATCTGGCATCATACTCATTACCTTAATTAAACATACACTACAAATGAAGGAGATTTTCAGAACTGAAACTCGGATCACCTATATTATTATTTAAGCATACACCAACTGTACACAGTAGTAAACACTTGATAATTCTTAAATAAGCGACCATGACAAGTGTTGAATTAACAATGATTTAGTGGACGGCAAAACTGATACTTACATGACCGAATGGGACTAAAACAATAAAACTATCATCGCCTGTACAGATGGCAAAATGGTACGATAAATTACAATACCTGGATATGGCTGTCAAAAGTAACCAAAACCTAATAGATTTCGTACGCCTACACTCCCAGCAAGCCTTTTCAAAGGCATTATATGAATTCCATAAAAATAGTGTTGAAATGCACATACTTGTAGCGGCTTCGCGTGTTCAGGCATCTTTCATTTTTCTATTACAATGGATACATAAGCAAGCAGTAGTATAATAGTAAGAGAATAGTAAGAGAAAGTAAAGGGCGGGATCCCTCACAGCTTCCATATCCTCCCTTAACAGGATAAGTCGTATTTAATCTGGTTACGTGCCATATGTATTTATATACACATATGAAAGTATCGCAGTACCTTATAGGGATCTGTGAATCAAATTATTCCCACTCTCATAAGCGTAAATCAGGAAAGCAGTTGGAAATAACCATTTTGTTATGTAATGATGTAAATATATTTTCCTCTCCTTCCTTAACCACGGAAAATATATGGCTTAACTGCCAAGACCCACCCTACACTGTATCAATCAAGCTTATCCACACCTGAGTTAGCTAGGCAAATCAAAATTGACCTTCTTTACATATAGGGAAAAGGTTAGGTAGTACTGTGAATAAAGAGAAAGTTGTTTTGTGTTGCTCCGTGTATGTACTACATAGAGATTCATTTCTTTATTGCTTTACTTCCCTTAGCTACAAAATGTGGCAGTATTAATTTTTTGATTGTTTACAACGATATTATGAATTTAATAGTTATGTTAACCAATCTTTTGGTTTAAACTTTCGGACTAAATCTTTGCAGTACTACAATTTCCTAAACGGTCAATGTTGATTGTATTGGGTAATACAAAATACCCGTGTAGCCAAACTCACCTTACCTTATAGTATTACTAATAAGATTATTTCTCATCATCACATCCCTTAGATTATCAGCGACGGATTTCCACCTATCCATTCTTGTATAATAATAATGGAACTATAATAATTATTATAATAGAGTTAGCTACATTCCACCTCTAGCTTTCTTGGTAAATATAGTAAAATATAAATGGTTACGACAGTGACGGATCTATTCACTGAGCCGCCATAAAAGATTCGTTACAGTATACTTATACACACTACACCTAAAATAACATTCAAGCAGTTTCCACTATGACTGCTCTCCTTGATTCTAATTGAATCAATAACATGTGGCTATTTAAATACTGTGTACTTATCCTCCGCTTCTGTGAACTCTACCTCCATTTATACAGGATCTACTCAAACGAAAGGAATACAAAAAAGTTGAGTGAAACTCCGTGCGAGCGAGTAGTCTAGAGAGTAGAAACGGCGGAGATAGATACGATGAAATTGAATCTGAAAATTTCCGAGGTGGAGAAGAGGAAAAGCGAGAGAAGAGAAAAAAGCAATAAAGGAATGGAATGCATTTGAAGTTTCTTTCATGGAAGTGTAACTACAGCAAGGGATGTTGCAAGACTGAAAAAAGACTTGCAAACTATTTCAGGGGATATTTTAAAGGGCAGGAATATGAGCGTCATGAACATATCATGCAAAAAGCTTGTACAAGAGAAGGAAGAGAGAGGGGGACTCAAATCAATAGGAATGTAGATTTAGAGTTATAGCTGACTCATAAAATCCAGTGCAGAAAAAGATCAAGGTAATAAATCAAAATCAACGTAAAATTTCTAACAGTATTCCTACGTCCATGTATAGGTGCTTCTATACTTTTATGTATAAAAAGAGAAAATGATCATATTCAACCTCAATCCTTTTGAGTCTTTCAGGATAAGCTCAGCAGTTTACCGATTAGACTTTTGCCCGTCATCATGTTGGAAGAATCACTTGAAAATAATAGAAGCAATTAATCAGAGGTAGAAATGAAAGATGCCCGTCGTAGCAGCTCTTATTTCCTGTCAACTCTTACCATTTACCAAATATACAAGCCATGCACCTCCATTAAGTATAGCATTATGTATGTATTATATGCCATTATTATAAGCCTCTCATAACTGATCACACCCCATTCGGATAACTTTATTTGATGCCTAGTATTTTATATGTGTGTGAGCTTCTTCCGTCGAGTTTTCCTCTATCATTTTTATCACAGAATAGAAGAAAAAATTATATAAAAAATATATATACATTAAGGTAGTAACATTCCATTCAACATCTGCCACACACGACGCCCACTCCTCCCATATAACCCGTCGTAAGAATCTGTTTCCTAACTATCCACACGTGGAAAGCCTCCATTTGAACAATACAAAAGATATATCACTTCATCCATATTACCTTCGAGGTTAACTTGGTCAGCTCGGTGACACATTGCTAAAGATTGGCGAGAAGAAAGAAAATTGCTTCTTTGTAGTTTACTGCCGTTATTAGACTTGCCTACAGAGGTAAGATAATTTTAGCGAGCACGACAACTTAATGACTTAAGTCTCATTAGTATTTCAAACTCGAAACCTTTAGAATCATGCTTGCGTGAATTATTTTTTTGAATGGGGAAAGCCTACACATAAGTTTCAACATTCATTTAACATAAAACATATAAAGCCATATAATATCTACATATACACACAACACTTATTTCGCCAATACATAAAAAGAAAAGTAGAAATCAAGAGTGAATTCAGCTCCGCAACTTTCACAAAGTGAAAGATGTGAAAGTGAAAACTATAGTACTAGTAAAAGGGGCCAATTCTGCTTGCTGTAAATGAATTCTTTTAGCTGGAAAAAGTTATTATATATAAGTATACACATAAGCACAAAGCATTTCCACGTACTAGTTTTCTGTACACAAAATTATATGACAACGATATGAATTTCATAATATCTTACGATTGGTCAAGTCTGATTCAGGAACGACAAGATCAGGATCCATTCTCGAACATATATTGAGACACTCTTGTCGACTCACGAATCGGTTAGGATTCCCTCCACATCCTCCATAAAGAAACTTGAGGCACGTTTTGATATTTTCGTCGTAATACCAACGCACTAAATCTCCTTTACAAAGGCCTGGCTCCACAGGAAACATACATTGCTCTAGTTTGGCTGATATTTTTGACGACATTCATTGCACGGATCAATACAAAGGCAATAATCCAGAGTGAGAGAGAGACACCAACAAAACATGGGACAGAACAAACAAACAAAGAAACAAACACATTATTATATAGATGCTACTACTGGCATTCGACATCTACACATACGTAATTTACAATGCAACGGATTGTGAACCAGAAGGCATCAGACGCGAAAACGGGACATGACTGAATTACTCAAGACAGCAACTGCTTTTAGGCTACTGGACTTTCAAATATTTCAAGGGATAATAATTATTATAAAATAAATGGCAGAGTAACCCTTCAAAATGCTTTTCACTTAAATGACAAAGTTGTTGGTTACCTAATTACATTTTAAACAGCAACAAGTACATTAAAATGCCACTAATGATTCTTATACAGGGCATCATAACAACCATAAACAACGAAGACAGTCACCAACGGTTCAGTTTTCATTAATATCACCAATCAAACCTCTTGTCGTATCACCACAACAACATACAACAGAGAGACCACTTACTTGATGCCATAGCTAACCTAACTAAATTTTGCTTTTAGTCTTTGCATTAACACTCTTCAATGATATTGCTAAAACCCTTTTGTCGTTGAGCGAGATAGTATGAGAGTGAAAGAGGAAAAGCCTCAAAATCAAGTTATTATCATCAATTTCGTCTCCTGGACAGCTTTCCACTTCGTGTATACATATACAACTAATATTAAGCGTTGGAGTATTTTGACAGCGGAGAGAGTCGAGAGCTTAGAAGCTTTTCAATGCTTTGATTTAACTTTAAATCCATTCAAGTGTGCCTCTGCCATATCTTCAAGAACTAGCCGATTAAAGCCTCTGTAAGATCTATATCTAACTTATTTGAGCGAACTATAACGCACTTATCTAAATAACAGACTTGTATGAGCTAAAGACAATGCATATTAAGCCGTTATAAATTAATATCATAGCATCAACCATTCTCTTACGGATTAATTTACGATGAAAGTCAACAAAGATCTTCAATGATACAGGAATCAAATCCAGTTTCGCTATACTAAAGATATCTTACACCTGTATTTTACACATTGACTGTTTATAATTTCGATAAAACATGTTTGACTATAATGCAAACTGTTTTCTAATCTTGACGCAGTTATGAAACACCAATATGAGAACAATAGGAAATATTCCTTGCTAAAAATAAATTTGTAACTCCTTACCCCGCACTCGCCCTTCTTCCTTGCATCTCTGATGACATTCTCTTTCAGTCAGGAAGTTGTTATTATTACCCTTACAACCTCCATATTGGAATTGTCGACAAGATTCCGAATCTTTATCAAAGGACCAGCGTGAATAGTTACCGCGACAAGGTCCCTCAGTTTTTGGCTGATCACAAGCATCTAAAGGTACAATACAAATTGACTCAGTATTCAGATGTATCAAAAAATCATGGAAGTAATTTCTATGCAATAATATTCGCTTCAAGATCATTAATTTCGAAACCAATTTATTGTTAATAGACATGTATTATAGTATTGAAACCCTTCGAAAAACCTTTCAAAAAAAATAAAATGACATTCCACTGAAAACCTGGCACATGAATAGTATGTAGATTGTATGTCTGCGCAATCTCTACATGAAATAACAATTGCCTAATAAAGATCCATTGTGAACATGTCTATGGAATAAGCACTTTCCCACAAAATGAAAGTCATTGCAAAAACGATAACTGCTTCTAGTCAAGAATAAATAAGAGTATCGTTACTTATTATCGTTATATTTATTATATGCATCGTTACTTACCAATATGATCAGGAAGGAGACAAGTATTTTCGCAAAGTTCACGGGATTGGAACCGATTATTGTTTCCGAGACACCCACCATAAATAAACTGTTCACACCTCTCTCTCTGGGGATCATAATACCACGATGGATAGTAGCCCTCACAAGGTCCGGCAACACGAGGAAGGTAGCAGGCATCTGGTGTAGTACAATAGTAGTAGTTGCAAACATAACGAGAGGAAAGATTTGAGAAATTGTATCATAAATAAAGACAATCTCATAAATTTTCACGCAATTATGTTATGGTTATTAAAAGTTTAAGAGAAAAAAGAATAACCTCGTCCTTCTGGCTCAACACAAACTGCCTTGCATTCATCCTGAGTGGCAAAGCGATTATTATTTCCGTCACAACCGCCGTACCAGAAACGAGAGCAACCCCCATATTCCATATCAAAGAACCATTTGACTGTGAAGTTCCTGCACGATCCACGCTCTTTATCCAGTCCGCATACGTCTGAAATGCGTTGTAATTGCAAACATAGTACACTCTGATATTGCACAACACAATTTATTGGATTTTCCGAGAAAAATGCTTCATTTCATTTAAATTATTGATCAAAAAGTTTTAAATTTCCATTGATAGAAGAAAGAACATTGCAAGCGCACGGTGATAACATTGAAATGTCTATAATCACTTAGAAACATATATTACATTTGATTTCAAGTAGAAGTTAATTCATCTACCATCGGGAAAAAATGAGGAAAACGTAGTAATAAAGAGGACTAAAGGTTGACAAAAATGATATTGCTTTTCGATCTTTCAAAGGGATTCTTGGAATTCGTAGACTGATAAGGTTATAAAGAGAACTGCTACTTTAGCATGTACATACATGGAAGATATGCATGGCTTATGGGAAGAAGTTTCTAAATGCAGAATTGGGATTCGTTTATTGATTTTCACGCGTTCACTACAGACAGGTGAATAGCTTGTAGGAGAATAGGTAGGAGAATAGCTTGTAGAAGAATAGTTTCGTCTATATGACCTTCTATAAAAGTGAAAATGAAGTAGCTAAAGGAAAAGAAGTTGCATTTAGAGTAGAAATCTTACCTCCAGGCTTGATTGGTACATCCTCGCATCCTTCAAAATCTTGACCGCTTGCCTCAGTGATACCATCTGGACAACAGCCGTAACGAGAGGCCTCGCATCCACAGTTCTCCTGATTAGGTCCACTAGCAGGAGTTCTCTGATCCGGACAACACTGGTATTGGGTGTACTGACAGCCACAGCCTGGAACATGAAGTAAAGAATATTGAGGTTAACAATCGATCTCATTTCAATTCAGTTTGAAGGCCTGGAGCAGTACTCTGTTCTGTCGATGACCACCCCTCTAATACTATACTAACTGGAGGACTAGGAAACCATGTATACACATATGTATATCTCAATAACTCTGAATTAGTATTGAACTGACCATTTATTTTTGCTTGAGACTACCAAAAGGGTTTCCAATTCAAGAATAACAAAAGCCATTGTGTATATAGGTTAAAGAAACTACGTCCAGAATCGATGATGTCACTAAATAATGAGATTTCTCGATTCAACATGATGATTTAGCAATGGAAAGTCCCAATGCTGAGAAAGCATCTAACCTCGGTTTGCAGACTTGAGAGTTTTCTAAAAACCATTCCCTTTATCACCATAAATCGATAGTATATAAGTACCTGCTCCTATTATTACAAAGAAAATCGGTAGAGGTATACTAAAAAGAATTCACACATGGATTTATTTGCTACCTATATATAAAAGCTTCGATATGACTGAAAGAGTGTAGTGACTATGTATGTACACCACTCAAATCTCTATATTTTTTAGGTACTGTCTAAGGCCTAAAAGTTGAAGTAAAAGCAATGAAACCATCTTTGTTGGGTCCCTTGGCCACTGCGACTCCGTCTGGACAACATCCAAACTGGAAGGATTGACAAGGACATCCTTCATAGTTAGGTGCTGGTGCATCAGTGTAACCGTCTGGGCAGCAACCATGCTCTGTAAAACGACATCCACAGCCTTCCATTCCCGGTCCTCTAGCTGCTGTCTCATTATCCGGACAGCATCCGTGCGGGCTGTACTGACAACCACAGCCTTAAAGATAGAAAATCCGAGTAGAAACAACAAATAAATTACTGGCAATTTAAGTTGCCTGTCTTACACTTCAAACGTTTTTATGTCATGTAAACCAAATAACATTAAGTAGCGCATGCCTTTATTTCTTTATGTACGTGATTCTCTCAATCTGGGCAAAGGTACATAGAAAGCAGCTTCATCAACCTTAAAAATTCTTCTGACCTCTTTTACCTTAGAATTTCCTTCCAATTTTCATTTCTTGGAAACGAGAACAATACGTTGATTTTTTTGCTTTAGCTACCTTTGAACTACCTTGCGGAGTATTTAGGGTAGTTGTTCTTGTACATATACGAAAATCCACCTTACCTTCAAAATTAGGTCCACGTGCCCCCAGAATGTTATCAGGACAACATCCAAATCTTGTATTAAGGCAACATCCTTCTTTGTTAGGCCCATGAGCAGCAGTTCTTCCATCCTGGCAACATTTGTAAGGTGTTGAAAGGCAAGCTTCTGGACAACCTTCTTGACGCAGTCCAAGAGCTAAGATTTGTAAATCGAACAAAAAAGTTAGCAATGATATTACTCAACCATTCCCGCTAAAGCACGAATCTGACATGGAAGCTTATAGGAACATTTGTGTGTACACATTAATGTAAAAAATCACGTAATTACCAGCAGTTTTCCCATCTGAGCAGCAACCAAAGAATGAAGCTGTGCAGTTTGAACGATCAATCTCTTTACAACCTTTGTAGTTGTCTCCTTTGGCAGCTTTCTTTCCTTCAGGGCAGCAGCCAAACTTGGACTCAGCACAGAGGAGATCCTCTGAAAGGTGCCATGGAAGTACTTTTATTATTATACGAGTACAAGAAAACAAAATGCTAAAAAGATTAGTCCAGTGTCGGGATTCAGGGATAAAGATCAAACCCTAAACTGTTGTGTGTAGCACTCTTTCAATACAAGCATTAGTAGTTTTTCCTCAAGAAAAACTCGGTACAGGAGAAAGGGAAGGAAACAAAAGAAAGAGTAAACAGAAGTGTCATGGAAGAGTTGGTACAATGCTTATAAAAAAAACTTCAACAAGGGGTTTTCTCCTCGCTTTTAGCACACGCTCCGTCTCACAGTTTCTGTTTGATAAATACGCTGTTGAAACTTACACTTTCATGTATAATATAAAAGAAGGGAATCGAATAAAAGGAACAGCAAGACTGCGACAACAGAAAATAATGCCGGAGAATCAAATGAATCTACTGTCGTTCTCTAAAAGCAACTTGGTGTACTTTTCTATTTGTTTCTACACTAATCCTGGTAGCTCTATTCCAAACATTTCTCAAGTATTTAGATTACTCTCTTCAGTATATCAAAATTGAAGGATGTCTCAGTTCAAGGTTGTTCACAAGTTTTATCACTATCTATGTATAGCCATGTAGGTTACTACGAATTCGCGAGGTCGATAATGGGAACAAATTTAAGACAAATAAAACTTTCAAGTGATAGAGAGGTGCACGGTTTAATTTAAAACTTTTGATCACACTTGATTGATTGAGCTCGCATGCATGCGATTAACATTTCTAGAATCTCTGAATTTGACGAAAATTAAATTCCCAAATTATTAAACGTGTCAAGAGCTTTCTTCTGGCCAGGCTTATTCTTGTCAGTCGATGACAATACGTTATACTTATAGCCCTACTAGCATTATTTGTTTGAACTAAAATCACCGATTTTCAACTTGTGACTCCATACTTTACGTAATACTCCAAAGTTCTAGATTTTAATCCCACCAATATAATATTTTGGTGCTTGAATGGTAAACACTTCAGACTTTACTGTATACAAATATAAAAGCGCAATGGTTCGTTTTGTGTGCGCCTTAGATTCCAACACAAGAAGCTAGTAAAAAAAAAAAATTAGTTAATAATATGAACCTAGCCTTCGTCATTCCTTTTGTTCATGTTAAACTGAAAAGCGGTTAATCCTCTGTAATTTACTTGTATGAAGTTGTATGCTAAAGCAATCACGTAAAACGTAAAAGAATGAAGTGTCAATAGAGAGGAAAACGGGATGAGGGTACTTATGGGATTAAAGTTAAATATATAATGTAACCCATGCAGAATACAGTTATACTATAAGTACATCATAGCAGAGTTAGGAGCTTGCAGAGCAAAATAACATCGAAAAAAAAAAATGTAAGACAAACATCTCTGACTTTTGCATGGTATCTACTTTACCAAAGTTAATGAAATGTTGGGCATGAGAAAAGGGTTGTAAAATCTAGATCTCATAACTCTTCTCTTACCCTTCGCAATACAACCAGCTTTCTTGGGTCCTGACGCAGCAGTTTCTCCATCTGGGCAACAACCATACCTACAACAAGATCAAACAGCTTTACATCGTTCGAGTAAAACCATATCCAATCCTGAATCTACACAACACTGCCCAAGGATTTGATTAGAAAACAAATAAATGTATGTAAAAACGTACTAAGCGAGCAATTACGAAAAAGAACCCCTGATGATTTTTAAATTGAGGAAAACACAATATGGCCAAAAGGAGTGAAATCAAAGTTGCATAAAAAATATTCACTACACTACAAAGCATAAAACACCAGTAAAATAATATAAATCTTTCGAAGTAGAAGCAAATATGATTCAGTATACGTTTTTGTTGAGGCATGCCTGAAAACTTTAGCAAATAATTTCATCTCGTACTGCCTCCCTTAGTTGAGATTTATCCACATACTTACATGCAAAAAATAGCATATAGACGTGGACTACATAAAGTAACAACGAATAAAAATTTCCCAGGGAACTCATCGCATGCTTACTCTGAATCTTCGCAATTTTCTTTTTGTTCATCGCAACCCTCATTATCATTGCCCCTGGCGGAATGCTTGCCATCTGGACAGCATCCAAACAACGTCTTTTTGCAATCGGGTTTCGGACAACCTTTGCCTTTCTTGCTCTGGGCAATAGAAACTCCGTCCGGACAACAGCCAAACTTCGTGTCTTTGCATGTTTTGTAAATCTTACAACCTAAATAATTGTGAACAATATTATAATATTGGTCAATAAGAGCATATTTTCACTACAAATTGCGCAAAAATTTAGGATGTACAGTAAATGCACAATATTCGGAACATTACCAGAAATATTTTAGAATTTACCCTGTATATTTGTATTTTTGGTTTCTTTCGTATGCATACAATACAAGTACTGGCATTATTTCTCACCTTGTCCAAAAGGACCTGAAGCAACGTCAATATTGTTAGGACAACATCCAAAAGAAGTTCCCGTGCAATTAACCTTCGGTTTTCTTGGTTTACATTGTGAAACTCTCATTTCGGTCGATATTGCCATATCTAAGGTTATTCCCGGACCTGAAAACAATTCATTGAACAAGCAAATCTAGAAATCGTTTCCGTTTATTGTGAACAGTAAAAGCATTTTAGGATTAATATGCGCAAATTAATAAACAGTAATAATTCAACTACTTTGTGTCAATACGAAAAACATTTAAAGGATGCACTTGCGGCAGAGTTCTGTCACAGCGTTGTCTACATACATCTACAACAGGATATCAAGCAAGACAAATGTAATTTTAACGAACGAGAGAGTATAGTAGCAAGCTGGAAATACCAACTACTAAAATTTTGTATATACATTAAGTAATAAGTAGCCTGTATCGTCTTTGTATATACAATTTGGAATTACTCAGCAACATTTAGAACAAGTTAAAATTATAACAAATAAAAACAACGTTGAGATGAACCACTAGTTCTTCTATACTATTAGCTGTAGCACAGGTATTGGAAAGTGGTAGGTAAAAAACAAAAATGCACATTGATTTTCAAATAGAACATTTGAAGTACATAAAAGTTTTGTAAGTATAGATGGAAGCTCTGTTGTAGCTTTATAGGGACAGACCTGAGGTAGAGCTTGAGAATAAATCAAAGAGGGTGGATCTATAAATTTCATCTTCGGGAGTAACATCGTCATAATAATCGGTAGTTCCACCAGTGACGGCAGTACCAGTTGTACCACTCACACTTTCGGTTGACGCTTCGGTAACTGTACTACCGGTCATTTCTGTAGGCGATGTTTCGTCAGTACTGCTCATATCAGTGACACCGTCTGAAGACACTGAAGTAATATCAGTTGACATAGAATCCGTTGAGATAGAAGCAGATGATGCCTCTGAAACACCCGTGGCATCCGAAACTGTTGAAAGATCTGATAAAGTTGTAGAGTCATCTGAAGCTAAACTGCTCAAACTTTCCTCAGTCGTTGAGCTGATTTTAAGGTCATCATCGGTTGATGTTGAATCTGGATAGTCTGTCGAATCAGATGATAATATAGCCTCCGGTAGATCAGGATATTCACCTTCTGTAGTGGTTCCTGTTGTTGTTGGTGCTTCACTAGTGAATGTTGTGTCTACCGCCATTGAACTACTGGAAGAAGCCTCTAATGTTGTACTACCAACATCGGCTACCGTACTGTCAACATCAGATTTCGTACTATCACTACTGGGTGGTGTAGATGTAATTATATCCGAGGTGCTTTCCGATGTGTCAGTGCTACTGGTCATATCCGAAGTACTTTCGGTTGTGCTATCTGATGTAGCAGTGGTGTCATCAGAAGATGTACTATCGCTGCTGCTCGGACTGGAGGAGACATCGGACATGGTGGTTGCAGGGTCACTGGAAGGAGCACTACTGGTCATTGGCTCACTACTACTACCCACACTTCCCGAAACATCCATTTGAGCATCAGCAGTTGTGCCCATGCTAGTCATATCGGTTGAACCTGATCTTTTAATTGCATCGTATTGAACATCACTGTAATAATCATCTGTAGTTCCACCAGTGCTAGTCTCCGTAATGCCACTCACTGATATTGAGAATGACATACTGGTGCTAGATACGTCACCAGCTGAGCTGCTCATAGAATCAGATGAAGGTGAAGATGGGGATAGAGAAGAACTATCATAAGCTACTGAAGTCATGCGAGATTCAGAAGAAGACATGCTAGACCCAAGTCCCATAGAAGACATAGAGATAGTAGAAGACTCAATAGATGTTTCCCCGGAAGCTGTTTCCGAACCAGTAATACTAGTGTCACCCGTAACCGAAGAACTAGTAGTGTCAGTAGGTTTACCCGTATCTAACTCATCCGTTGAACCAAACCGATCCTCAGTAGTCATTCCCAGGTCGAAAGTAGTCGCATCAGAAAACTGGAACAATTTCAAAAAAATTTTTGTAAACTCTCTGTGACCATGTACAAAAATACATGTAACATACAATCCCGCCACAAAAACCATTAAACGTTCAATATTAAGTCAAGTTCCTAACACAAACAATGGTTATTACCTTATTAATGTCATGAATATAGATGAATACGCTACGATATTGTGATTTCAACATGACAAAGGTGTATAACTATAAAAACGGACTAACAACTAGTGGAAATTGAAAACGTTTGTATATGCCAAGGAAAGAGAAAAAATTATAATCCCAGAACACTAACATATATTACATGTTTACTGTCTGGTTAGTTGTGAACATCACCCTAGGTAGCAATGTTAGTAATGAAGTGAATACAGATAGTATTCCGACACACATATGTAACAACTTTTAATTGAAGTTAAATCAGAAAATTTTCTGAATAAAGGCTAAACATTAAACATGTATCGGTGTATTCACGTGCAACACACCAACAAGGACTCAGTGGGGTTTCCTATAGTTAAAACAATGATTTAAACTCACCCCGGAGCCAGAGCCATCATCTGAAGTTTCCATTGTGGCGGAGGAGTCAGTGCTGCCAGTCATGAGCTCACTTGCACCTACACTATCTTCATCAACTTCATTCGTCGCATCAGTGGTATCTTCATCACAATCTTCATAATCCTCTTCAACCACAGTGGTTGGCATCACAGTCATAATTTCATCTGGAAAATCATATTAATGACTCAACTGTACAATAAATACATTTGCCCAAGCATTGTATGACCTAGATCCTTTCATTTTCATTTTGCATACCAAGGATAATTTATATCTTAGCTCTAACTAGGGCTAGCCTTTGCCGTAGCAACTGCAAGTGGAATGGAACGTAAGGAGCAAATTGTAAACTTAAAAAGTGAAAGTATACTAGTTGGTCGGGTTGAAGCGACAGGAAGAACGTAAGTGGTCTGGGCATAATGCATAATGAATGAGGAAACGGAAGCGTGGCGGATCGTTAGTGTTTTATGCATTTGAAATTTGCCAAAAGTGGCGTAGTATTTGTATTAGTTAACTCCTGTAATAAAGCTGTTGGGGCATTTCAAAATCCAGGAAAGCTCTATAAAAGTATCACTAAAAAGAGGTATCACAGCTTCGACTCTCTGAATATAACATCAGTACTAAACTTGATTGTTACTCACTTTTAACTATAGATATAGGTTTCTTAATGTTACTATTACTATACAACTACGACCTTTTATTTAACAACTTACAAAATATTAAACGAAAAATTTAGGAATACTTCATAGTCTATAGTACAAACGGAATACTTAAACATTTTAACATTTTTGAGAACATTTTTGAATTTCCTACACTATTTATAAAGATTAAAGATTTATACGCTTACCGGGTCCACATGAGTGCTTGTTACAATCTTCCAATCCAAACAAAATGTTGGAGTCATCGCATTTGCTCACGTCAGCGGTCTCATTACCAACCTTACATATCACTTGTCGGTTCCTCTGACCACCACCGCATTCCTTGGAACACTGTAAAAAGTCAAGGATAAGAATAGTGATGTTACCCGGGTGAACAAAATCTATAGAATCAGAGTATGTTTATGTTTACTTCCAGCGAGTAAACACTCAAAGTCGCACATACTTTGTTTGCCCCTGTGTCCGTTGTTCAAACAAAAGTATATATTGACTTTAAGCTCTTAAAATGTCACAGAGGGAGGTCTAGTTTTACAGCGATCAAAGCGATAAAACATTTCTTATATTTGGTAATTACTTAGAGTAGTTACGAGCTACGACAAAGGCTGCAATAGATATGCGTCCTACAACTTTGTTGAGTTTGAATTATATGTGAATCTAACAAAGGCTTAATGTATATTTACCTTGGACCAAGGTCCAACTGTCCAGATTCCTTTGCAGTCCGCCGCATTTCCAGTGCAGTTTTGCAATGCATCATACTTATTCTCGGTATCACATTTAGACTCGTCGGCTTTGACAATAGAGCCATCCGCTTTCGTTTCACCGCAAAACACGAGTCGGGTCTGAATTCCAGAGCCACATTTTGAGGTGCACTAAACAATTAATAGAATATCTCTTTTATAACATTTCTTGGAAACAGTTTTACCGAATCTATATTCAGAAAAGAATAATATCGTTATGATTCTATAGCCCACCATCCACAGTAAAAACATGATCGGTAATCTGCGTGAGGCTTGATATCGGAAAAGACATCTGGTGCATTGTATTGTATTTTGTATTATGTATAACTCAAATACTATTAAAGCTACAAATTACTTCAAATTACCTTACTCCACTGGGAGGCATACCAAGCAAACTCACAAGGCTTAACTTCCTCACATTCTTCCGTTTCATTGGGCTTCCGATACGAATGACAGAATTCTTCGTCCTCGATTTTACCTTTTGCTGTGGAGCAGTGAACTTCTCGAGTCTGGTGTGTGGCACCACAATTATCTTCGCACTAGGGAGTATGTACAGCAGTTATTATTTTAAATTAGAATCTGTATGGGTTAATAACTATAAAACTCATCATTTTTAAAATTTACCCCAGACCAGGGTGAAGTCACCCAATCAACACCCTCACAAGGCTGAAGAAAGCACGGTTGAGATTCTTCAGGTCTCTCCTGACGACATTTACTTTCATCGTGAATGACAACTTTGTCATTTTCGTGAGTATGACATTTCACCGTCCGTTTTTGCTGACCATCTCCACATAAATGATCACACTAATGGACATAAAAATTGGAATCGTAAGGATACATCCATATGACATTACTTCACAGAAGGGCAAGAGGTTGTAATAAAGGATCAGGATGGATAACGATGATAAATTGATCTGTTTACCGGGAGCCATTCGCCAACGAACCAGGTGGGGCATTCCGAGCCTCCACTACAATCTCTCATCCTTTCTGGCATTGGTCCCGCTTCCTCTTCACATTTTGAGTCTTCAACAACCGTTGAGCCTCCACTGACGGTCTGCTCACAGAATACACGTCTTAGTTGTGTCCCATTTTCTCCACATGGGGCGTCGCAGTGTTCCCAGCCTCCAATGTACCATCTGTAAACGATGATATACATACATAAACAATTGGCCACTTGGAACGTGTCCGTCCTCATCCGAAGGACAATAAACTGGAAGATGTTACTTGATTTCATGATATTATACGGCAAGAAAGCATAACAAAATACTTCAATACAACATGAGAGCAAACACTTGTACCATCGCTCATTACAATGAAAGGCGTTATGATTTTATTTTGAACTGACCGTGTCGGACAGGGATCATTATTACAGTTCTGTTCGAATGGTGGCATATTCGTTGGGTCACAAAGGTTAGGATCCACCTCCTGTCTTGTGCTTCGTCGCGCACAACTAACCCGTCGATTTTGGCGTCCTGCAAAAATAAATTCATTTAAAGAAGTTGATCATCTGTGCTTTAGAGCTACACATTCTTATTTTTAAGATTCCTCAATAAAAGCAAAATGTCCCAAGGACCGTTACACGGATGTTTCTTGTTTTCAACGCAATTCTATTAACAGGAAGGCTCCTGGTTCATGAACTTGAACATTTTTGTATACACGTATTATCTTCTTCAGATGCTACAGCACGTCCAATACCATAGCAATGATGCGTCACAACAATGAAGATGCTCGAGCACATTTCACCTGTACTTATAGGAATACGTGTGGTGCGTCTGCAGCCGACATGTTTAGGAAACGTGTTAAAATCTTACTATATTTGTTTTAAACTTCCTGGATTGCATGAAATTAACTTTTAAAATGTTTGGAACACTGCATGTCTACTCTCACAAAATATGAATATATGGTAATTCTCCGGTGTGCAATAAATTATTATTATTAAAATATTATCCCTCCATGTATTTATATTTTCTGCATAAAATGCGTGGGCATGGGCATAAAATGCCACCCATAGCTCATTCTGAGATTTGCTAACACCATCCTTGAACTATTAGACTGCCTGTTTACAAATTGGACAAAAAATCTACGGTTGGTGTTGTTTGTATAGCTATAAATAATAAACATACTGCTCGTTGCACTGTACGCTGCACCTGCATAATTGATTTAAAAATGGTGTACTTGCACACCATACAAATAAGCTGGAAGACGTCAATTCATGACAAACCCTCGCTCGATCTGTCAAGTGTGAATGTTCGATGCAACCATGAATACATTAAATCTTAAATATTGTGATAATTGTTTGGTAGATCTCCAGGAATGTGTTGTGTGCTTGTATTAGTAGTTATATATATATTCCAGTTTTTCATGATTAGTTTGTACACTATACTTATAGCTATATTATAGCCTGCAGTGCTTACCATTTGTCATTCTACATTGTATGTTGATTGTATGCAATGGCAGTAACTGTTGATTACGTTATTTTAAGTTTTGCGGAAGAAATCATATGGATGCGATTTAGCAGTGAATGACTAAAAAATAATATGTTGATTTAATTAACACAAATAAATACACAAAACAAACCTCCTCCGCAGGCTGCATCACATTCACCGAATTCACCATACACCCAGAGGTATTCGTCTGTGTCGGAGACGACAATTCCTTGAGGAATGCTGTATTCATATAATATTCCAGGGTTGGATTCTTGGTACAATATCTGGGAATTAATCAATCAAAAACTTTGAATAGTCATATGGATTACACACAATACCTGACGAATATTTCATTAACGCGTACGTCAAAATTCTGATACAAAAGAATTAGCTTGTTGCTGCTGTCAACCTACTTTTTTATCCAGGTAATTCAATTGTCAATTTGTTATGACAAGTGGTAATAACGAATTCAAAATATTACCCAGACAGAATTAATTGAAGAAATGTTAAATCATACCTATACTTATACTTATAAGTACATCTACATACACCATTATTTCCTAGAGATACGTACTAATATTCCTCAAGTAGCCATCATTACAAATGCCATCTAACGATAGTAAAGATAAGTTTGTATAGATATTCCTTTGTCATTTAATTGAACAACAGTTTAGCCTACAGTTCACTTGAAGAAGGTAAATGTAGCTCAACCAAGAAAACTAAATCAGAATCAACATATGGACAAATTGGTTTTGTACTGATCAAAGAACTAATTCCGGTGAAAAATAGTATGATTGAAGTTGGAAACAGTTCGTCTCCGAAGGATTCTAAAAAGTACTTATTTTGATATTTCCCTAACGTTTCAATTTCAAGTCTTAATGTATCTATCTATAAGTACCCATATAAGTTTCATTAATGTTTCATTAAAAATTACCCACGAAGAACAAATAGAACAAATGTGATACTATGTTATGTGACTTCATAATATTGAGCATTTCCACTTGGTTTTTGCACTAATAGAATGTGAAATCGGTACTTTAGCATCCTGCGCCGACTGTCAAAGTGTTGCTAACATATGTACATATTTAATGTTGGTGTATTTCTTTTGGTAAAGTCCAGATTTCAGACGGAGTGAGAAACTTTGCGTGTTTACATCGCTGGTCTTAATTAAGCGGAATGTGGAAAGGATTTGTTACAACAGTTGTGGGAAGGAATATCCGCCATCCGCATTAGTATGTTTAGGAGCTTGTTTTTTTTGCATTAACGTAAAGATGTCAAAGTTAAGAATTTTGTATAAAAAGGAATCGCGTTATATATACATAATATATAAAATTCATATACATGAAACTATAGGAAGATATACAAACTCACCACAATGTACAAGGCTTCGGTGATGGGACCCAATGCTCGAATACTTTCCGGTGCAAGTATGAAAGAATGAGGTTTCCGCTCGTAATGGAAGATTGTTCCAGCAAAGGGTATTTCCGAAGGAAAATCTATCCTCCAGTTACCGTTCAAATAGTAATGACCCGTCACGTTCCGGATTGCTATCAATTTAGTTCAAACATTATAGCAATTACTCAAAGGCAACGAGGTGATTCAATGCCATATGGATCCATGTATTTCCACCAGAACTGTTTAGGTAGACCTGCTTTGAGTATGGGACTTACAATTATATAGACACATGGATTACGTACACACTTAATTACTCAACTTGATCTGCCCGATGTTGGCATAATTAACTAGGAAAGGTAATACTGCAACAGTCGCAGCTACATGACGTTTTAAAACAACTTTAGTGTAAACAATCTCGCTTTTGCTTCGGTTTTCAATCACATACCTATACATAGAAACCATAACCAAACTCCGTCTTTTTACATTATAAATTACCAAGGTATAACGGGATTGCTGAAGATTACAACTTAGAAAGTATACTAACTGACTACTTAAGCCAGACCTACACTGCCCACTCACAATTGACAGTAGTAAATTTTCTAGTCTGACAATGAGTATTTTGAATTAAGTATGTACATCCCTTTATTTTAATGAAATTAGCAAAGAAAGTTGTTTACCCTGCGTGGGCGTATCAAAAATAATTAAAAGGTCAAGGTTGCTTGATTCATTGTAATCATTGCAATTCGGGAGCATCATTGTTTAGGCAAGTGTAGAGCAGATTCCATTATGAAATACAGAGGTTGATCAGGGTATGTATGATAACATATACATACATACATTGAGGTCAATGGAAAAATTGATAAAGCAGTAAAACATATAGTACCAGAACTCCGGAAAGATTGAAAAAGAAAGTAATTCACCCAGGTAGTTGTTTGATGGCTGCCTTTCGCGAACGTTGATATTTGTAGCACCCGCTGGGATGAGGAGTATGTCATTGTAGCCAACTTGCATATTATTTTGTTCGAAAACTCCAGTAACTGTATTGCAGTTCGAACCATCTCCACCACATGTCCGACATTTATCTTCCCGAGCTGTCGAGCCCAACTTCATGTCACATCCTACGGACTGTAAGTTTTGCACGGAAACAAATTTACTCTTAACGACTTCAGTAATTAAATTTGCTAGAAACGCAGCTGGGGCATTTTCACATGTCAGGCTGAATATTCATTGTTCATATATTATTTTGTACTAAAAGCTCGCACTCCAACTGACAACGTATCCAAGACATATAATGAGATTTTAACCTTATGCATGCCGTATATAGTTGCACACATGTACTCGCACTACTCCTGGACATGTATTGTTACATTTTATATCGATATATATAGTATTTTCACCTATGCAATAATAGTTATCTATCGCTTTGTACTTAACTAAAACGGGAAAACCAACTTACCATACATTTTCCATCCACACAAATATTATGGTTTTCGTCATCACATCTTGTTCCATCAGTCACCTTCCTTTTATGCCGATAATAGAACCTTTCACCACGCGGCATGCAGTTTAGCTCGCATTTGTTAGGTGCTTTAGTGTACGGGATCCAGCTGTGATATCAACATGTGAACTGTTAATTAGCATATTGCTCTACCAGTAGGCAAAACCTTCCCCGATTATATTTTTGCTAATCGTAAGATCATTTACTTTTACTAAAATCCAATATTTGAACCCCCTTGACTTACAAAGCATCACGTTTAACACCTTTGAAGTTATTTGACTCCAGATAAAGTTAATTCGAACCCATTCAGCGCATGGTTAGTGTCATATTAATACTTTACATAATTTGTTTTTATTCCGGGAATGAAATTAGCGCATACTTACATTATAGGGATTCAGTTGCATCTGAAAACTGAGTAAACTTTAAATGATTGTCTTGCTCATCTACAAGTGTGCACTGGAAACCTGATTTAGCATCTATCCAGTTCTTGATGCAGAGACAATAATTTTATGGTAAGTGGGATTTTGTTTTCACTAACATTCAAACGGACTGTATGCAAGTAAGATTACAGAAAGGTCTGTATTCATTTGTATAGATATACATATATTTGTTTTAACTTGTATAACAAGCACTCATTTACTCAACAGATTTGATATGGTTTTCCTACTTAATGTAAACATGTGGCTTACTCATATTTTCTTCCCTCAAAAGGAACATCGTTGAATGTGGCACATTGTTCAGCCCGGAAATCTCCAGCACCTCCAGGACAGTCCTAGGAATCAGAAGCACAGCGTGAAGTCATGTTATGATCTAGAAATTACATACACACAAGTCCAAACAAGCCTATATTTCCTTTTGTGACATACATCCTCTCCAATGGGACGGAAAACAAGTGTCACACTCCGTGCTTGTATCATTTCTCAAGTATAAAGGAATGCCACTGGAAACTCTTCAAAAGTTAAATTACCAATAGATTGAATAACTTGACTGAAAAGGAATTTCATTTAAATTCTTGTATATCTTGTATCCTATAGTGATTTAGTATAGGAACAAAAGCATCTTTACAACAAAAATTGAAATTTGGTAAGCATATATGTATACATACGTACATTGAAGAAACTAATGTCTTTAACTATTTCAATCAACTGTCTATAATGATTTCCTGGAAACCAGAAGCTAGAACAAAGATTCTAATGTCAAGAATAATTGAATTAATTTTAACGACGAAGGAAGCTCTCTCCTTCATTTCCTCTAAGAGCATTTTGTTCGAATTTAATTTCAAGTATTACGTGTTACGTGATAGAAGCTGGCATCCTTCGCGCTAACATGATATTTACTTTTAGCTTGCAAATACCCTACGATGCTGGAGTCTGAACGCTCGTGGCCATCTCATGTTGTCAAAACATGGTTTTGACTTAAAATCGATACCAACATTACTCAAGCACTTAGGCTTGATGCAAATTGCATGCAAATTAGAGCTAAAAGCTAGGGATATTAATGTGAGTTCATCATCATTACACAACAGAGTGAAATGTTGGTTTTTAGTAAAACACATAGCGGTTCTTTTGCTACCTGTATTTATATGCAAATAGCTGTATAAAAATTATGCAGCAATATAATACCCGTATAGCCTTTGGACCATCGTTCGAGAAAGACAATGTTGTCATACCACAATAATACATAGTTTTGAGTTTTCGAGTGGTTCATCATAAGCATACGTACATATGAAGTCGAATATATTATAAATATGTATACCTGGATATTACAAGAAAAGTAGCGAGAAGCAGCCCCAGTGCAGGATTGAGTACCATCGGGTCTGTGGGAAACAAAGAAAATCAATGATCGGTCTGATTGACAAAAAGACCAAACAACAACACTTGTAACCGAAAAAAGTAAACATGTCAATTAATGAGTTCTTGTGTAAGACTCGCCTCCGATCTCTACATTGCCTAGTTTGAGTTGAGACACCGCCACCACAGGAACGAGAGCATTCTGAAGGTCTGGACCACTCATCCCAAGGACCTGACTCTCCTTCTCTTTGTCCTTCCTCATCCAAAACGTAACTGTCAGGGTATGAATCACGTCTAGGATCGCTGTACCCACCATGAGAATATGAGTGGTAAGGGTCGTCGTCGTAAGAATGTTGTCTTTTTGTACGAATTGAATTTACGCTGTTACTTCTATTGTGTCCATGGTGTCTATGTTTATGGCTAAAGGACTGCCAACAATAATAAAAATTCAAAAAATCATTATCATCCAGTATATACATACATATAGAATGTTGCAATGCTGATTGAAAATACAAAATATATTCCGTTGCAGGTGAAAACAATAGTTGCAGGTAGTGCTTAAACAGGAAACAAGTATACAGTAACACATTTATTATCCATGACTATCTATGATATATATAAGTAATGCAATTTGATTTTAAACGAACGTGGGACACATGGAAAGAGAGATGTCCATACAACTAATAGCGTAAATGACTGAATAGAAGGCTGAATGAAACTGTAGCTTACGTAGAGTAGTAATTCATTATAGAATGAAATGTATACATAACCACCTGTCACAGACCTTTGATCTTTCCCTTTGATCTTTTAGGGCTACTCGTATTGAACTCTAGTAAAATATTACTATAGCCGGTTAAGCACCATCTGAGACCACGACAAGTTTAATCAAATCCATGAAGCCTTCCAATATACAAGTTGGTGAGCTACCAACATTCATTCATTATTTTGGGTACTATATAGATACTACTGCAATTGCGAACCGGCCTAATGTCTCCATTCTTTGCCAACGACTAAACTTTTATACTTTCAGTGGGGGCGTAATTACTTATACTTGTTCTACAACAGCAATGTTACCTCCACGTCAATGAATGGTAGCGCTGGAGGTAAATGCCATGGCTGAGGAAAATGCGGATAACTATTTCACTCTATCATATCAACGTCCTAACAGGTCTATACTCTATATTCTGTTATCTGCTATACTGACCAAAAAGAAAGTAATGCCAGCTAAGAACATATACCAACGCAACCTTTCACACTAAATTGTTGTGAGTCATTAAATACATGGGATCCACTAACACCGCACTCTTCTAAAAAGGTTTTACAAACTTGCCATGGATTACGGCCGAACAATTGTCCAGGAGTTTACTATTTTCTGTGTGCCAAAGCGGGTAGCGTTACTAACATTTTCATAGCACAAGTTTTGTTTGTGTGTTGCGACAAATTAGTGGACTGCTTTCTCGGATACCAGTGAGAAAAGATTAATTGAGACTTTGTAGGCTATTCTATTTGATAGGGTTTGTTTAAAATGTATCCATCAAGATCTAGTTAATTCAACTATGCTTTAAATATTATTCTATTTTCAGTCATCCTCTGCATTTAGGATGTGAGCTGTTTGAAATACAAAAAGAAATATTGGTGTTCTGAGCTTTCGTTGCAATGTGAGGAATTAAGGAATTATAAAATTATTATTGTGAACTACATAAAAAGGCATATATACAAATGGAACAAGAGGTCAAATACCTTATGTAAATACTTAAATATGCTTCAAGGAAGGAAATATTAGACATCCTACTCAGAGTATAAAAGTTCTTGATAAAAAGTTACTTCTGGAGACTTCTCGCTGTGTTTACTTTGGAAATGAACTTCAAACTAAAAGCTTTCATAATATTTGCACTACGCGACAAATAATCCTCATGTAAAAACGCAAAGATGCATATGTACATATATGAAAACGTTAAGGGTGAATTTTAGCAAACTTTGGTTGGACTGCTCACGAAAGTTTAATATCCCATATTTACTAATTTTGAACTACTGAGAGCTGTAACCTATAATCCAACGCTCAAACCAAGAGTCAGGATTTGCAACTCGTCTCTTCTTAGCTCTAACTCTAAAGAACGTCTTGAACGTGAATAAGCAAAGAAAGTGGAGGTTATTTCAGGATGCTAACCAGACAGTTCATGATACTTAAAAATTCAAGGGGCTTGTCCTCGTTTATGTAACGTTTTCCCAAATATTTGGACAATGATGCGGCATCTATTATATGTATGTATAGTCTGGAATAATTTCCTAGGTTTCTCTTGAATTTTTGGTATATTCTCTGGCCAGGAAATTGTACCCGGAAACCACACACTTTTTTAAGCGATATTCGGTATTCATAAAAGCGAATATTTTTAATTCGTGAAATAAATTTTTAAGATATGCACCAAGCTAAAATTGTAAGAGACTATGAAAGCAGCCATAATCGGCGTTTATAGTCTCAAGGGCTTTTTTAACTCAAGTGGACGCTGGTGATATATGTATATCTAAATAAAATACATACTATGTACTGCAATGTTTTGAAACTATTATGCAAATCTTAAATATGCAAGTCAAACTTATATGTAAATAAGTATAAATTTGGCATATAGTGTGTAAGTTAAATGAGTAGTAACGTAACTCCTTCTGCCTGAACAAAGAATTATAAAAACACTTGAGTGTATGGATGTATGTACGTAAAGATATTTTGCCTCTAAATTTAACGTGAATAATTAATACTTTGTGTATTTAGAAGATCTGCTCGGGAAGACAAAGACGAGAGATTACTTAGAGAATAGAAAAACAGGATTATTTACATAAGAAAGTTCTTCATGCACTCATGGGAGTCTTACCTGTACTTGTGAAGAGTACGCGGTTAGAAAAGTCAAGTAAAAAAATAAACATATGAATAAAATTGACCCGTTGTGGTGAGAATTCCTATGGAAGTTCCTCTTTAACCTGCAAAATATAAAAAGAACAACAATTTTAGTCATATTATAAGTATATTAGAAGATTGGTAGAATTAATTAGCTAGCTCATGCAATTTCAACACACAGTGATAAGCCAGAGGTCAAAATATATTTTCATTTAACAAAAGAAAGCAAAGCAATACAGCAATTATAAAATAGTCCATGGTCATTTATACAAATAAGACGTGCAGAATAATAGAATTATTTAGCCACTGAGGTAAACGATTAAATACAATAAATTCTCAATTAACAAATTAATTACGTAAAGCACCTATATAAGCTGAGTCCATAAAGATGTGGCAATAAAATTTCCTTTCTCTTTTAAAAGTACTAGGTTTTACGCATCTGTACAACTGAGGATGCTTGGATGATGCATGATGCTTGGCATTCCTAAAGTTGGTAAAATGATATGTCTAATATGTAAGTTGGTAAAACTACACCGATTGTCTTCAGTTGCAATTACGTTCTCAATATTCGGACCAAGAAGGATTCTATACCCTTTTGACGTATGTACACTGGTCCATTAAACTTAAGGGTACCGAATATCTGTATGTACTCGCATCTACTGTGTGTAGACATGTACAGACATGTATAGACATACTGTGTCGGTTTGAGTAGTGAAAAAAGAGGCATCTTGGTCCTCAAAGGTAGCTATTCTGTTCTACCTTTATATTATTCTGTCATTATAGTCACCGTGTTAAGGCTCTTGTTACCATGCCTTGGAATTCAACTTTACGCTGGACTCGATCCTCCCTCTTGAAATACTTTAAAGATGTTTCCTTGTAACAGACCCATAGTAATAATATATTAAAAGATACACTCCAGAATTCAACATAGCATCATTAGGCATATACGCTATTTTGGGTACATACAACCAAGTTCATGCACGCGTTGCTCCTTTCTATAGTTTCCGTCTTTCTTCCAACCTGCCCAGTAGAAATGGACAAGACGTCGCAAGTTACTCCCGTGTCACTGTAAATTGGGTTGCTATGTACCAGTTTATGTATTTATTTCTGTCTTACTTTTAAATTAATATAGACGCTTTAACCTATATTCATTCGAGATACAAGAGTTGAGCACCCGCGATGAGCATTTTATAGTATACATTTTTAATGTTGTATGTATAAAAGCTACACACATTCTTTTAATTATTCAGTGCAAAAATATAGTCGCTTACGATTAGTATTATTATTGCGTTAATAGTACAACTATAAGTGTATGTTGGTACTTGAGAAAGTACAATGAAATGGACGTAAGGCTGGTTTGAGCAACTATCGTTATTGGCCACCATGCATACATTCACCTCCATTTTAACTTTACACTTGATACGTTTTCTTAAATGACTCTGAAAAAACTATGTTGACCCATTTGCAATCCCTCCTTGTTATATTCAGCCAGCAAGTATCTTATTGCTATATAGTAATAATTAAAATAGGAAATATGTATCATCAGCGCTTCCGAGGCAAATTTACATAAGCCCTCAGACCATTATTATCACCCGTCCTTCCTCTCCGGGTGATTATCTTCTATACGTATTGTCTCCTCCTCCACTCATCGCACTGCTTGCATCAGAAGCATTTGATGAAATTCCTTGAAAACTATCTGCTCCCTGTAAGAATCTTGGCAGGTTATGAATGAAAACGTACGGGATATTTCTTATTAGTTATTGTGAGTAATAATACGTTCGCTTTCATTTCATTTCAAAGTTTTTGGAACGGAAATCTACACACCAAGGATGTCCTGTAGCAATGAATGCTAAATTTTTAAGCTTAACTTGGCACACATTATGTAGGTCTATGAACTAAATTTTCAAAAACGTTCAAGGATCTTGTAGAAATGGTTACGCTACAGCTTCCGGAGAATGTCTCAATTCCAAACTGTGAAATATATAGTCACAATTTTTGAACGTTGCTCTCGTTTTAGTAATTTCACAACTCACAAGCAATAAATCCAAGCTTTTAAAGCCTAATAAGCAAATTAATTGTCCAAATTTTATGATGTATACCATTAGAGTTGTTCCATGTTGTAGATAAACATTTCTCCACAAGATGCAGCCTTGATAATTTTTCTAGTTGAGGTATTAAATTACAAACAAAAGGGCACATGGAGGGAATTATGTACGGTGTAACCAACTACTCACTCTAAAAAAGTTCTAAAACGACATCACTGGTAGTTGCTAGTTATACCTTCAAGGGCCAACGTATGAATTTTATTGAAGGCATAGTATTAATGAGATAATATTTCATACAAAACCTGCAGGACATTTAGTTACACGATTTGTATAGGCAAATGCAGGGCTGTAGTCATTAAAGATAACTAAAGCCTATGTTAAAAGTCACGACGGTAAGCAGTACTTCCACAAAACAAATTAGATTCTCACATAAAAATGGCTTATACGACTCCATTAAGTCGTTCCTCATTATCTGGGAAGGGTAAAAGCATCTGAGTATACATACTTGTGCTGAAGATTAACCTTCCCCACACGACCACATACTGCTCAAGTTTTATTATGCATTCTGGAAATTGTATATGTTTCAAATTAAATAAGTGATTGCATTTGAAATATAGTACACTTGAGCAGTTGTAAATATTTATACGATATTCTTTGTGTGGTAAAAATTAAGCATGCAAAGGGAAGGGACAGGTTAAATCCCGAAGTAATAAAGAGGTCACAATTCGAATGAATTGTATTAATGCTGGAGTTCCAAAAGATTTAAGTAGCAAAAGACTTCCCAATAATGAGAACAAAATTACTTCATTCAAACGTTGGAAATTATTTCATTCACAAAATATTGCAGATAATATTACATCCTTCCTGTACAGGTTTGCACTTTCTTTTTTGACACATTGTGTCTAGTGTATCATAGAATTTGATTATTTGCAGTAGAAACAGAAGTTGGATGTGATGCGCGAATTTGGCACACGTGTGATAAATTGCTATCACGAGCCATCCGTTTTGTCTGAAAGTTGCCTCTCTTGCAACGCATCGTAGAAAATTTGCCCTGACTTTGTCCAAGTATTTCTGTTCAGTCCACCCTGGTTGGTTGCTCAGTTATTGCTTCCACCGAAATTTCAGTCACCAGAAGAGGAGCATCTTATCTGCTTCTTTCCTGTTTCCTGCATCCATTTCCACCCAGGCAAACATTTCATTCTCAAGTTGAACCACATCAATTGTGATGTGAATGCAGACTATTTCAACCTTGTTTATTTTACAAACCTCTACAAGAATCTACAGCTTATATTGAAAACAATATAACATTGAAAGATTGGATGTTCAGTCATGCTCATCTAAGTAGCAGTCAATATCGTGCAGCCGAAAAACAGCAACATTCTTTTTCTATTTCAACTAACGTCCTACTCCTATATGTATGTACATACATCAAAATCATATACATAGTTTTCAGATGAGACTATTACACGCCAACGCGCTTGTATGTACTTGCTTAATAGATACATGCTGACAAAAGTTTGTAAAAACTATATGTGCTATCATATATATTACAAAACTTCTTTTGTTTATTATATTACACTGCAGAGCAACTGTGGAACTTTATAAGTATTAATATAGCCTCCACTTTTATTGATTGATCGAACGTCTCTTACTTATTTCATTAAGTTCATTTGCGATTATTTCTTCAACAACATGCTCCGTTCGTTATTTTTAGAAGCCCATATTAACCAACTATATTTCTATGTATAGTATAAGCTCAAAATAGTCATCAAAGCTGTGCCGATTTAGATTTTGTTACATATGCATGATAAAGCCCATAGCTCAATATACAACATTCCAATGAAGGCACGGTATTATAATTTCCGTCTATACATTCAGTCTATACATGTTCGCATATGTTAAAGTGTACAGGACCATTCTTAACATATTTTGGAGGGAGACCTGGGAGGAGAAGATTGCAGAAAGTCTGAGATCTAAATATGTTGGGATATCCCCAGTTTCGAATGCAACACTTTTACGACATTCACGTAGTTCAAAAGTTATCTTAATTGGAAATCGATCCGCCTAAATAGAAAAAGTCTTGTAATCTATAGTAGTATGTATACACTCACAACAGCGTAAGCTGATGTTATTTTAAGAGCACGACTGACTGCAGATGCAGAAAGAAAGACATGATATAGTATCTGGATTTTCATGCCATTATGGGCACCATGTGAGCCATCAAGACAACTCATCTTGCCATTCTATGGTCAAGTAGCCGATCTCTAACCTCGGGTTTTACTGCTATATTCCATCGATTAAGATCTTAAAAGTTGAAGAAAACGGCAATTAAAATATATATGGATCCATAAAATAGGTGCAACTAATACTCTTCTAGAATTTAGTTTTCCTGCAGTTTGTAATGGTATATCAGGCACGAAGAATGGTCTAAAGTTATGATGCTAGGAAGTTGCAAGTTGGGTGTATTAAATAGCAGAAGAATAATGGAAGTATGTAGAAAGAATGGATGAGATGAAACGATTAACAAAGGACAAGTGAGGAAACACGTAAAGCTGGCGCGCGGAGGATGCCGGAATCGTAAATGATAGGCTAGAGGGGCAAGGGTTAGGTCATGGTTGATTTTTTCATTAGGCATGTCATGTATGGCTACCCACAGTGAAACACGCCGTCGGGAAGGAATCTATAGAGTGATAACTACGATAAAGGAACATGATGGACAGAACATCGGAGAGGAGGGTACAATTTGGAAAAAATCACAAAAAATTGCCTTTTCTACCTGGAGGTACATACTTACAAGGTATTAAACGGAGGATTTCAAATTATCCTATTATTATTTACTGTGGAATCTCTCAAATGAAATGCCTTTTATCGTCATTAGAAAATCCCAGGCTTCTAATAACAAGTAAAAGTGTGTGTGTGTGTGTATAGTTCAATTAGTGTTGGCAAAATGAAAATGCCCTCGTGTTTCTGCCCGCCCTGCTGAAAATGCCCTGCCCACCGGGCAAATGCC
>JAQGAK010000741.1:0-55010 GCA_034696945.1 Lipothrix lubbocki
TGAAATAAGTAGAGAATTCACTTTTGCGTCTTCATCCAGAACCAACAACTTACTATTATCAGCGCATAGAACAGTTATGTTTACAAAATCAGTTTTTTACCAATCGTCTAAGGTTTGGAATTCTATTCCTTTGGAAGCAAAATGCACAACAAAGTTAAATGAATTCAAAGAATTAATAACAGCATGGATATTGGGTAAAAGAAGTAATGAATGAAGTAAACTGACTAGTTATTATACTCATTACTTTATCTTATACTTGTCTACAATTACTTATTCTTTTTTAAATTGGCAAAGTTCAAAATTTTCTGTGAATATTGATACCACTTGTGTCACTGGGGGAAGATCAGTCTTTTTGTACTGACCTAGTTATGACACGTTAATAAAGACATGACATCACATACCTGCTGATTTATTATTATCCTGGCGATATGTTAATAAATTACTGGAAGTAAATTTACTGTTGGGCCCATAATTATTTACTGTTGATTTAAATATAACCCGAAATGAAATAATTTCATTGAATCTAATCAAATTCAAAAGTAACAAACCTTCAAAAATTATATTGTTTGGTGTAATTCACCTGCAAATAATAAATAATTTAATGCTCATTGTTACATTGTTAATAATATATAAAAAAGCATCTCGTCAGCAAAGGATCCTAATGTACTAATTTCTAATACTTCAATACAAAAATTCACACTTTTTTACCTTGGCCTCATTGTTGCATAGGTATCATAAACCCTAATGATACTTTTGATCAGAAAACCGACCAGAAAAAGAATGCAGGGCCAGTTTAACGAAGATATTATATTTACTTTTAGATATTCTTCTATTCAGTTACTGCCGTTGTGGATTTGTGCGTCAATCAGCAAAATATATCCTAATTAATAAAGCATTTGTGGAAACTTTTAGCCCTTCGTGGTCCATATTTATTCGCTCTTATTTAAATTTATTTTTCAATTTTTGTATTTTGAAAAACAATTGAAAAAAACTAGCTTTGGTATCATTACAACAGCAGATTTTTTTATAACTGGCATTAATGTCTAAAACGTTTTTGTACCTAAACAATTTAAATCGTCATATTGATTCACAATTTGTTTGAAATTGAATAATTTGAAATCGAAACTATCTGCCAAAAATTCATGAAAGCTTCTGAATTAAAATATAAATTACATTGAAATTTGCTACACTAAAACGTTTATTTGTAGTTGTTGAAAAATCAATTAGTCCATTTAATAATGTGTTGAGGCACACCGGGAGTGGAAAAAGTGCCAAGCTTCCCTCCATCCAAACTTTTCCTTCCCGTTTCCCCAGCACTATCCATTCCCCTATCCTAGCCTTGACCTTCCCGATTTTGGCCAACCTACCCCCCATCCTTAAAAACCTTCCCTTCCAAAAAAAGCTAAACAAATTATGACCTTCCCGATTGTTTCGATCCTTTCCGACTCTGCCCAATTTTTCTCTCAGCCTGAAAAACCTTCCCTCCCCAAAAAAGCTCAACACATTTCAACCTTCCCGATTGTTTCGATTATTCCCGATTCTGCCAAATTTTTCTATCATCCTGAAAAATCGTCCCTACAAAAAAAAGCTCAACAAATTAACAAATTTCAACCTTCCCGATTTTTTTCGATCCTTCCCGATTCTGCCCAATTTTCCTCCCATCCTGCCCAATTTTTCTTCCATGCTGAAAAATCTTCCTATCCAAAAAAAGCTCAACAAATTATGACCTTCCCGATTGTTTCGATCCTTCCCGATTCTGCTCAATTTGTCTTACATTCTGAACAATGTTCCCTCCCAACAAAGTTCAACAAATTATGACCTTCCCAATTTTTTTGATCCTTTCCGATTCTGCCTAATTTTCCTCCCATCCTGAACAATTTTTCTCCCATCCTGAAAAATCTTCCCTCCCAAAAAAAGCTCAACAAATTTTAACCTCCTCGATTTTTTTCGATCCTTCCCAATTCTGCCCAATTTTTATCCTATCCTTAAAAATCTTCCCTCACAAAAAAAGCTCAACATATTATGACCTTCCCGATTTTTTCGATCCTTCCCGAAAATAAAACAAATCTTCCCTCCTATAAAAAGGTCAACAAATTTTGTCCTTCCTGATTCTAGCCTTCCTTCCTTCCCAGCTTAACACTTTTCTTCCCGCCATCCAGGATGGGACAACATAGGCACCTTTCTTCCCGCCATCGTGGATGGCAGGATCCCAGATAGCACATGAGGTCCTATACACATCGTTATAATGCCCTAACTCAAAGTCCCACCAATGTCGCAGTCCAAGAAGGACATTATGGCGACATTCTGAGGATACGCGGATATCCGCGATTTTTCTGCACTGGAAATGTCCTGCGGATGTCAGATTTTGACAACAAAATGTTGTCTTGGGGACATATTTTAAGGATGACCTAACGTTATCCTAATTTATTATGCATATGATATGGAATTAATTATTTCAAATTAAACTCGAATTAATTTCATAATAAATAGTTAAATATAAAATAATACATAATAAAATAATCAACAGTTTTCATATTTAACGCTTTATTACCTATGTCAATCAACATTAAAAAAGATTAAAAATTAAAACCAATTAACTATAGTTAGTCAACGTGGAAATATGAACTCGGAATTCAGAAGGAGATTTAAGGTAAATAATTTATTATTATTTTTAATATATTATTATTATTATTATTAATTTATTTAGCTTAAAAGTAAGTAATAAATAAGTAAATAAATCACATAATAAAGTAATAAATATTGCTACTTTCACGAATTCAGGTAAATGTATCACTTGAGAACTCTATATAATATTTTAATTATTACAGTATATTTTTATGTTTAGGAATTCTGAATTTGTGGAAGTAGCAATATTTATTACTTTATTATGTGATTTATTTACTCATTTATTACTTAATTTTAAGCTGAATAAATTAATACAAATAATAATACTATGGTAATAATAATAATAATAAATTAATTACCTTAAATCGCCTTCTGAATTCCGAGTTGGAAAAACTTTATATTGCCACGTTGACCAAGCTAACTTAATGAATAATCAAGTTCATCCGTTACATTTGAAACTACACTGGAAATAAACGTGTTATGATTTTGATTATACCCACAAAAATGTGTCACGTGGTTATAATTGTCAACTTTGGACATTCCTAGGATATCTTTACAGTACGTCTTTAAATTGATGTCTTTACGATATCTTAAAAAGACCAACATTGGTGAAAATTAAAATAGGCGAGATTAAGACAACCTGGAGACATCAACTCCGGATTGTGTCAGTTTGTCCGCAAACGGGGATGAATTGGACAACATTGTCGTCTAATAACATTGTGGGTATGTCTTGACGACATTATGCCTTGAGATGTCAGAAAATGGCTGTCCTTAGGAATTTATGATCAATTCTGTGCCTTATGTGCTATCTGGGTTAAAGTCTATAAATATGGACATGGACGAGAGTGCCTTTGCATAAAAACCTTATTGCAGTCCAAGTCTACCTTTTATTAGTGCGTACCTCACAAATAGATACATTGTACACATATGTACATTGTATATTATAACTGGACATGCTTCAGCCTTTATTATTAATAGAACCTGCAATCCCAAACTAACTAAGCAATGTAGTAGTCATTGTCAAAAAGAAGATCACAAAAAACCCACTGCACATATATGCAAGGGCTTATTGATACCATGGCAATAAATTATTCATGGTAATGTATACCATACACTATAATGTACAAATATAAGTATATAATAAAAATACATATTATATTACATTCCATTGATTGACCCCCAAAGGATTTAAGTACTTGTGACAAGGCAAGATCCACTGTGAGCAACAATTGTTATATATGTGTGTATCAAAGACAAGATCAGGAGTGAACAAAAACTACCAAATCGTATCACCTAATACACTTTCACATGCTTAAAAAGTAATCTTCCGAGGTTTATAAATTTTATCCACAATGATCGTAGGATTTCAGGCTCAAATAATAGAAATGGCTACACTTTCATAAATGTATACAATAGTTAATGTTATATGAATGCCTTATAGTGCCCACGCATATATTGTTTTCCATTTTCCAAACACTTCTAGTACACCATTGTTTACCAACCAGTGTAAGTATTGACGTCAATAAAATTCAATGTTCTATACATAGTTTGACTATACGATTTTCGACACACAGATTCACTGATTAAAAATAAGAACTAGTACAGCAAGTTGGTCAATACTTTTCCTCCATAATTTGAATATTCGGACCGTAAGTACTAAAATATTCAATCCACAATGCAAATGAAAAACGATGAAAAATGAAACAACATACAAGTTTTTAAATATAATAAATATACAGGTGCTTTATAGTACTCAAGAAAGTTTAAAAATACTTAAATGGTTTGAAAACAGAAGAAACAAATTCCTTTTACATGGTTGAAGTGTTAAAACTTTTCTATATAAGCAGAAATACTACTCCAATTTAAAACATTTAATTCATAGTATGCAATTTTTTTGAAAGGAAAAGTTATTAGGTATTTAAAAATTCAAATTAGTTGACGACAACATACTCAAAAAAACCACTGGGAAGCCATAAATATCCATATGAGTTTGCATTATAGGAAATGGTAGCACGTAGAGGAATACTTGTATTGTGATTTGCAGGTAGAAACTTATAACTTGATTGTCTGAAGTGTTATAGTATTAGATAACAAGTGTGAAGAGCAATAAATTTCAGTTGAAAGTACTGCAACAACTTTTATAAATCGTCGACAGTATATTGAAGATATGAATTTATACGGAGTACTAACTTTGTAATACTTATTATTTATATGAATTTTGGTACGGAGAGTATAAAAAGTTAAATGTATTTATTCTATATGCTGGTGTGGAGGTTTGAGAAGCTGAATGGCCACTAATTAGTGATATTCGTGGGCATACGAAAATGGAAGGGGCGACAAAGGTAGCGTGGCCAAAGCGGGTGTGATGAAAAGCAGCGGATCATCACTCATGTTATATGGTGTAAGGAAAGGGTGTAATAATAAGACACCAACCAAATATGTACATATGTATAAGAAGACTGCAAATATGAAATGTATATAAGAATAACATTATGCATAATATGTTACATGAAATTAAATATTACACACTTATAAGAAGGGTTTATATTGAGAGAATATAAAGTACAGAGAGAGATAAAAACTTGTCAAAGATAACCATCTGTTTTCAACACTACAGGTCAAAGTTAAAGAAGGAAGGAATTTTATTCGCGCAACCATCACCACCACCTCCTACTGTGCCTCCGGAAAACAGTGACAATGTCCATGTACAGACTATCATCGTAACTTTTACAGACTATCAACGTAACTTACAGACAATAAAAGTATGAAAACGTACATAATAAAGACAAGACTAAAGAAGAAAAAGAAGAAGAAGACGATGAGGGAGAGGATAAAAAAGGGGAGAAAAAATTCATTCAATAGTGTGTAAAAACTTTAATAACAATAATAGTCATTCAACTTTTCCCTCTCGGCAT
This sequence comes from Lipothrix lubbocki, assembly GCA_034696945.1. NCBI lineage: Eukaryota > Metazoa > Arthropoda > Collembola > Symphypleona > Sminthuridae > Lipothrix > Lipothrix lubbocki. The sequence continues at coordinate 5,541 of JAQGAK010000741.1, forward strand.
CTTTTCACACTCAACTCTCCTGGTACTTGTTGTCATTGTGGTGTCAACCCCAAATGAACTGGTGGAAAGAGACGACAGAGATAAAGACTGACCCCGGAGGTCACGAAGATCATAAACCATACCTTGCGGACAATAATCAACGGTAGATATCAGGTGTCTACTGTGACGTTTCTTTAAAACGCGGTTAAAGGAATAGAAGTGTTTATAGTTTGGGAAAACATGCGGGATAAACAGACACAGTCTCTTCTCTTGTAAAAAAAATCATCTCAATAAAATTCCTTGGTGGCTCAATAGCAAAAGAATTTCATGCGATAGATGAACCAAGCCATTATTTGAAATTTTATGTAGTTTTTTTTACCTGTAATAGTCATTCTTGCAATACACTTGACCTTCTCGGAAGAAGCAGGAAGAGTCCGATTGTAAGTTACGGGCACAAACGCTGCAACGGAGGCAGTTGGAATGATACTGAAGACCGTTTACCTAACCGAAATAATATAATTTTTAGCCAACTTTATTCATTTTGTTTTATTACTCACAATCAGCACACCCGAAATAAATTTGGTTGGGTAATATAATGTAAAATAATAATAACTATTATTTTGAACAACTTTGTTAGGTGAATCCTATTATTTGACTTATTATTTATATTAATTAACAACGACTATTACTATTAAAACTAAAGCATTTATTTGATTATACCTGAAGCACAAAGCGTTCACAGATTTTTTCGGTGCAGGATGAACAGACAGCTTCCACCTGCTGAATAAAAACATTTATTCTTAATTTCCGCTAGGATCAAATAAAGATATTTATTTTAAAAGTAAAAATAATATATGACGATGTACTATACTATACAATTACTGATGACTGTATTTTAGAATCTTATTTTATAGTCGGGCCAAAAATGGCAACATGATCTTCTATGTATGTGTCCTGGGATAAGTAATATTTGTCATATTTATAGTAATCAATAAATTCCAATAATGACGACCAAAACAGTAATAGTGAAATTTCAAAACTTCATCTTTATCCTTATAGATTATTGAAAAGGTAACGCATTTCAATTGAAAGTACACATGCAGCATTATGGACAAGGAGAATCGGAAGATTGACACGACCCCCTGCCTGGATGTCCATGTGGTTCTAAGCCACGCGACCCTTCACAAGTACCAACTCAACCATTGTCTCGTGCCTCTTTACATGACTCCATTTACTTGTTGTCAGCTTGTAATCTTGAGAGTTGAAAGAAACAATTATTTTATGTAGGCAAAGCCAAAGATATACGAGATAAATTATCCATATGGTAAGGGCATTTTTACTTAATACTTATACTTACACACATATACTACATGCATTATCCATATTGATTATGCCTCCGCTAATGAAATTAATTGATTTTTTTAAGACAGAAGGAAGCTTAATCGATATAGCTACAGGAGATCCTCTGTCGGGAAACACTACCGGCGGAGTTAATTGTTGTAATAGGTAATCATAATCGTTTTTTACATTCACACGCATGCCTAATTAATGATAAGAAAGGGATTGAACATTTAGGCGATTTGATGTTGCATCTCAAAAATCATGTACTCTGGGGCGTCGTAAGAAAAAGAACCCTTAAAACTCTGGAATTCTGGTGTGTCAATAGCGAACTTGTAAATAGCTTATACTAATACTGATGCAGATGCATACAATTTTGAACTGTCAATGTATTTGTGTCATTTATGGATTTACATTACTTCTGAAGTTGAACAAAGTTAGGGAAGAATTGAATTTAACAACAAATGAGTATTCAGCGCGTGCGGGTCTATAATAAGGAAGGTTTTTCTCGGGACGAAATGAATGCAAAGCCGAATGATTCGGTTGATGGCGAACAAGAGAGTTTACAGATATTTAAAGGGAAAGAAAGTCAATCGGATACAAATTTAGGGCTTGAGTCGGCCCTTTACTATCATAACTTACTATGAATACACTTCAGGCTCTTAGGGCTGTAGATTTTCGTTCGTGATTCAGTTCGGAAGGTAGGTATACAGATAATGTTTTTGGTATTGCTGATACGACATACTTTTGGTTAGGCTATAGTTACACTGAAAGTTTTAACTTCTGTGCACAAGTTATTTTAGTCTATTATATGTACATACTGAATGTTTTCGGTTCTTTATAGAAGCAGCTGCTATGGGAAATATGATGGAGATCGAGGCAATGGGCGAAAAAGTGAGTGAGAAAGGGCAAAAAGGCAATAAGATTGTCACCTTTGGTCCTTTGTTGAGTGTAGTGAACAGAGACTCCCGATATTCTCCAAGTGCCATTATCAACGGACACTTGAACATAAACGGTATTCAGACTCAAGTATTTATTTATTACATGGCTGCCCATTCATTATGACTTGTAAGTGCATGATAGAGAACATGGGCGAGAGAAAGAGAAACCCACAAAAATATCACCTATTCAATCAACCCCAAATCCTATTCATACACACACAAGTCATTTATCCATGCTGCGAAGGACAGTCTATATAAGCTCAACAATCTCACAGCCACTAAGTCCCCTCCATCAACAATGCTCCCGTCAGTCCAAAATGACGTACCCTTACATATATGTATAAATATCTATATCCATATACTACACGGGTATCATAGTCTTATACTTATTCATAGGGATACCATTATGTATGTATGCGTTATTAATAATAATTTCAAGTAATACATATTAATGCTGTAAAGCCCCCGATGCTATAAAGATTATACCTGCTATGAACTTTTTTGTTATATAGGAGCATAATAATGTGTATTATATGGGCGATCTCTAAGGGAGCGGGTAGCGTAAAATGAACAACAGTGAGAAGTGGCAGTAAGTCCATTGAAATAATGATGAACTGCTTTGCTCCTTTGAAAATAGTTTCAAAACAAACTACTTATTGCACGCTGCAGTTTTTAAAGTCATCAGTCAGTACTGCCGGAGCTCTCGATGTGTTCTCAAAATAGTTTTGTACAGATAATAAATGCGCTCTGAGCTCATACCGATCCTTCCAGTTTTCTCTCATCAATGAATTCAATATTATTCTTATTAATTTTTCTAAATTAAGAAGTGTTTTTAAGCAAATTAATAAAAATATAATGTATACCATATGACATAATTATAGCAATTCTCCCATTTACGTTATTATTGCAGGAATGCTATTTTTAAAATGGCAGAGTTGTAGTCAGTGAATGAAATTGCAATAATTGCAAAACTTATTAAACAATTGAAATAATTTCTGACGCTTAAATAGGAGACGTCTGAATAAAACTTGTTATACTGTCTGTATATACATAATTATATTCGAATGGCCCACATTTGTCAAATCTAATTTAAATGAAATAACTTTTTAGTCAAAGAAAGGAGTGTGCACAATGATAAAGCGTGTAAATAACTGAGCACACTAACAACAATTTTAAATAAAAACTCAAATAATGCAAGAATTTAATTATTTTAATATTTTGCCTTGACAAAATTTGCCAAAAAGGGACCAGTCATACCCAACCGATACTAAAGAACCAATACCTATTTGATTCTCTTACGTTGCCCCAAAAGAAGCTTTTATGTACAGATTCTTCAGATTAAAGATTATATGCAAATACCTTGCATTACATAAATAATAAACTTCTGTAGAATCTCATAAGACGATAAGTGCAATCCATTGTCAGACTTACTTATAAGTAAATATGTAAATATGTACCTATATGCATCAAGATAAAATCTATGTGAGCAAACCTAAAGATGTATTTAAGTCAGGTTAGCAGAATTAGCTATGTACACATATGTTGTATACGTATTTTATAAAAGTAGTCAGATCCACCGAAATCGGGGCAATAGTGAAGGTGGAAAATCTGAAGGTGGACTATATTATGGCTAGAAAAATCATATGACAAACGATAATAGTACAAGATCTATTATGCGAAGTAAAACTTACTATACGTAAATGCTTTCACTCGAAGAAGTAACAACGGTGAGTGCAGAAACTTGCAGCAAAGGATTGGGTATAAAATAATCTATTGAAAACGACCGGAGGAATAATAATCCATTGAAGATTAGAATTTCTATGGAAAAGAATATTGAAGTTTGAAAGGACACTGCAGAAAGATTTGAGCAAAAAACAAATCCTTAATTTTGCTTAGCAACCTCAAAAGTTTAAGAACAACGTCATTTGATATACCTCCATGTTCCAGGAAGCCGTCAAAACCAGGACACGGGGCAGGTTATTTGGGAATAAAACTGGCACAGGAACACAACAAAAAACAATAGCAACAATACATAAGTTCGGAAAAAAATTCAGAGACCCACAAAATTTATTACGTTACGTTCACATAGGATTTTCAGAATAAACTGACGGGATTCCACCACGTTACCGCATTATGTATTTTCATCTGGCTCCGTGATTGTTGAGACTATTGGGTACCGAGGGTTCTGATTGTTGCTTCCTATTTGCCAGCAATGCTATGGGAGGGTTGGTTTCATCCTGTGAGGCCTACCCTTTCCCATGTACTTGATCCGTTAAGGAGGGCTATTTGCAGATGCGAGAGGGTTAAAAAGTATCTCCTTATATATACGATTACAGCATCTCTGTATTTTGTATACATAAGTCAAATAATTTAAAGGAGGTCGATCATAAAGGCAAGTCTATATCAAGGGTTCCTCCTGCTGTGGGATCTTTTGTGGGAAATTGCTTATATTGCTATATAATCTTTACCTTTTTACTAGTAGCTAACCCTTCTTCTACTTGTACAAACTTTTTTCCAGCATTCGTTTCATAAGATGTTCCCGACAAAATTATAATTATTACAGTGGTACAATTTTTAACAACAAATTATATTTTCAGTGGTACAATTTTTAACAAAAAATTATATTTTCAGTGGTACAATTTTTAACAAAAAATTATATTTTCAGTGGTACAATTCTTACCTTTTACAAAAACATTAGATATAATTAGTTATAATTACATAGTGTTACAATTCTTCCAACAAACTCTGTAATTAGTTTCAATTTTAGGCTAATTAGTAGAACCAAAGCCAGAATTGCGTGTGAATGTTGAGTGATATTGTATCCATATGTTTAGTCGGTTGGAAAAAATTAGGTCGGAGCAGGTTTCTTGGAATCCCCTGACACAATATTGGTTCCAGGAAAAGATTTGTGTAAGGGATTTACAGACAAGGAGGGAAAGTTGCATGCAACTGGTGCCAGGTTATTAGGGCTTGACTGTGAAGCAGGGCTCCCGAACTACTAGAAAGATAAACGTCGGTTCCAACCAATTTGGTATGGATTGTAAATTATAACCGAAGTGTATACGACTAAAAACAATAAGTGTAATTTCTCGAAGTTTATTATTCATGATTATTTTGTTTTTTATCATTGTGGTTTCAGTTTAGTTTCTACATTCTGTATGTAAATAAATGTTTAAACTAAACTTGTAAACAGATCTTATATTTCTTCGTAAATGTTGGACACAACCTTCAGATTAGACTGCTTCAGATACGTTTTTCTTTAAGAAAACTTGACATTATTTTTGTATTTGATGCAAAATACACTATAATCAGTAGTGTGCGGTAAAATATGATATTCGTAGCTTAAAATATTGTAGAAGCTAGCTAAAAATTATACACTGTCTTAGTCTTAAATGTGACAGGTAAAGAAAAAACACAAATTAGACTAGAAGAGAGTTCGTCAAAAATAGCTAGTTGTATTCGATTTTGAAAGTATGTAAATATTAAATAACAGTGGGAAGTTTTCTTGCATAGATTTTGGTAGTTAGTTTCTATAAACTTGTGAAAATACAAAGTTGTTTTCGCATTTGCACAGAAGAGTATTACAATCTGAAGGAAATTATATTTTATGGATTTCCAGCTTGTCCATAGTTCCTTGAAATTTTGTTTTTTATGAGGATCATACTAGCCATTGCTGAACTGGAAATAAAGGCAATTGTTTACATTCATTACATTAAGTTATTTTAATGTGTAAAAGTCGATTTCTTTGTCATTTCTTTGAATAATAAAGCCCCACCAAATACTAATAATCTTGTCTACATCCTAATAAAAAAATTTAATCGATTTAATGAACATCTTACCATAAGAGTGAAAATTGCTGTACAAACTTATAGTTTGGCTCAGAAAATTAATGGGATCGCTTCGAATGTCAGAGCATTCTTTGATCCAGTCCCGGTCAGAAATTACTCTGGACTGCGTTAAATTTTTGAAGGTTGAGAGAGAGCATGGTGGTAGACATCCATTAACAGTTAGCATTTGAATCTCACGGGCTCCATTTCTATAGTAAATCTAATCACACTGTCTGTTTTAGAATCGAGCAGTAATTAATAATTTGTCATTTTGAATAATATTAGAATACTGATGACTTATATAATTTTAACTCGAAATATTTTTCACAAAGTCTGCATATCTTACATCAATGTAATAATCATCGGGTGTATCTGAAGGCCCCTTGTGTAATTCGATAAAAAGCGCAGAATTAAAGTCCGGCAAATGAGGTGTAAAGACGTTCATGGTGTCCATGATTCTAGCCATTGTAATGTCATGTCCAGAAAATAAAATCATCTTCTTTGCCCTTGGATCGGCTTGCGCCTTAAAGTTAATATTAGTTAGCAATTGCTGCAATAAAGGGCCTCCTCGAAGTCGTTTCATAGGTTCTGTGTAAGCCACAAGACTAAATGCGAAGTTTAGGAAATTCGTTGACATCTCCGTCGGATACACTTTACGGGTCCATTCGGGTAGAGACAGATTGTGAGCTTCCTGGAAATGATAAATAATAATAAATAACTAAATATTGTTAGTTTTAGATTAGATTTTAGATTGTTAGTCATGTGTCTACCTCAATCATAAGGGCTTCATAAAATGTGGTTAAGTCTATTGGGTATGTGTACTTTTCACCAGTATGATTCCCGATGTAATTGTACAAGTCCCTGTATTTATTATTGGCTTTTCTAAATTCTTCTGTCTTTAGTAGATCATTCCATAAGCGATCAAATTTAGGACAGGGAGCGGAGCCGCGGATGATCTGATTGAATGTAAGTAAATCAGAATATAAAAATAACGAAATAATAACATTATTATTACTATGTACATACTTGTACAATCAATATATCTATTATAGCGTAATTCGAGTATTGACCTTATCATCCCCTTTGGAAATAGTTCGCATAGGAATAGGCTGCCAACTCGTTAGAACATCACTCCAACGATCTTGTTGTGTAGGAGGAAACAATCCCGCAAGATTTGCTTGCAGAGACATGATTGCACGGTCTGAGTCGGAACTCAGTGCATAGAATTCGGCTGAGGAGTACTCATCGCTCAGGAAATCCTTGTACCTTCGTCGAATAAGCTGTCCTAATTGATATTGCTGTCTTTTTCCTTCCTTGTTGTGGTTCATATAATAAAAAATGTGAAACATCCAATTATAAATAGCAGTAGTTAATGACCACATTGGTGCAGCATTCCTTCCCGACAAACACTGGCTTTTATAATTTCCAGCCATTATCTATTTAATTCTCTCTTTCGGAAGTAAATGTAGAGAGAATCGGAAAACGTTTACATAACGTTGACATTTATCCTTTGCTTTACGAATGCGCGATTTTTATTATATGTTGCATCTATATTCAGATAGTTAATTTATTATTTCATTATTATTTAATACTTAATTATTTATTTAATACTTAATTATTTATTTAATACTTAATTATTTTTATTAATTATTTTTAAGTATTGATCTGTTATTTAATTATTTATTTATTTACATTTAGCTGAATATTATCTACGTGATATATTAAAGATAATAAATTACCATACATTTGTTAACATTCCCCATCCATGAGGCCAGAATTTTTCGTCATGGTAAGGATCTCCAGGATACGACTTTTCCGGGCTTCGCAATCCATGCCGAAAAATCTAAGGGGATGCATTTACCTTATAAACGATTGCGAAACTAAAAGAATAAATTGATTGTTTTTAGGTATTAAGATGAATACCAGAAAACGAAATTCCTGTCTTATGATATTGTAGATTATTATTGTCGAAATTATTATTGTATATACTATTTGCACCTACAATTTGGACTTGCTCCAAAGTAGCAGTATTAGCTTCATCTGTTCCAGTGCATGACAATGGGGGCGAACAGGAAAGTGAATTTTCTGATGAGCACAAAAATTCACTAATATTACTAAACAGTAACACGGCCACGAGTAAAAACTGTACGAACTGCTTCATTTAGATGGAAAAGTTATAAAAATAAATGTTAAGCAGCAATTGAATTTAATCAGTGATGTTTAAATGTATATATTTGTGTTTCTGTGAGTATTTCCTCCTATGAAGATACAATGTGGTCCTATTAAAGCAATAAAACAAGCGAAAAACTGGGTTAATTGCGGTGGGATGGTCTGGATTGAACTAACTAAATGAGAATGACTATTTAACATTTATTATAACTTTAGAGCAAAAATTTTTAAGTGGTGTATATCATTAGTAATGAAATAATTCTATATTGCTTGTTCTAATCTTATTTATAGCTTGATTCTTGCTGCAATGTATTAATTCGTTGCTTGTTAATGCAATATTTACTAATATTCTTTAATATCTGTTTAATTTTTAAATATATGCAACCTCCCTTATGCATTTCGAGTTAATGATGTCAAATCTGTTGAGAAGATAAACACTCCAGTTGTGATTTCAATGTAAAAATATGTTTACAGTACTTATCAAAGCTTGTAATACTTATCTGTTTTCATGTATCTATGTTCATGTCACTGATGTCGCTACTCATGTCTTCCAGCTCTTATTACTAAGGATGATTCGATTTTAATCAGAATGACCTTTCATTATGCATGAAAGATGCTTCAAGTGAAAATACTTTTGCTTGACTATTAAATAATATTTATGCAATGTATTGCTTAAACGATTTTATATGCGGCTGCACATTATATTTGACTATAGAAACTCATCGGGTCATTATAACTGCTTGGAAACTACTACCAGAAAAATTCCAGACTTGGTGACAACAGATATTCTTATCATTGCATAAAGATATCCACCCATATAGTAAATACTTCATGACCGATAATGCCAAAGGGTTAAGGGTCTGGTCTGTTTGCTAACATCCTTCGGAAACTCCATGTGTCATCCTACAAGTAGGAATTTATAACATAGGACACCTTTACAGATATAAGTTTGAAATTATACATAGAACATCTCCAAAAGTATGAAATTATACATCTATATGTATGGAAATATACATATAGAATATCTGTTGGAGGTAACCAGAATACAGGAACTTTAATTGTTTACTCGTATATACATTTGCACGCCAAACATCGAACATGAGCAGAAATCATAATCAACATAATGCATGTACATGTATGTAGATACTTCATTAAACATTGGACTGCCCAAGGTATGCACGGAAAGTATCAAATGTAAATTTGTGAAGTGACTAATCACATGACGTTATACATATTTTTGTACAAAATAGTCACATTTATTTGGTTTTCTCCAGCAGTAGATATAATATGTAGGCTCTTGGCAAAAACTGAGACACATATCAGCCTGAGTACAGTATAGTAAAAATGAAACTATGTACGGTAATAACAACTTACAACACAAATTGAGTCGTTATAAGTAGAGAAGGAACAAATAAGAACATCTTATATACATAATTATACATATGCAGATCGATAATTACAAAATCCTTGATGGTGAAACAGCCATAGGTTTGTAAAGTAATATAGTAGTAAACAAAGTTGAAAACGCACAGAGTCAAGGTAAATCATTGCAAAAAACAAAACAAAATCAATTGAAAATACATTTAAGTATTCATTGTATATAGTACAACTGACGCTATATACTATAGTATCTCTTTTTAGTACAGGGATATATAATCTTTGTCTTTTTTAGAATATAAGTAATATATCATATAATCATAGTATTTGCATTAAAGAACAACGATGGATGTTTAGTTCAAATCAATTCATTATTAAATCATTTAATATTATTAAGATCCTAGCCAGTCTTAGAAGCGAGTGCAACCTCAAAGACCATATCATTGTAGTCGTATATCGCCAAGGAAGTATATCCCAAAGTACACAGCACGATGACGTATTCCAGGAAGGCAAACACTGAGTAGACAAAATCCTCGCAAAGGGACATGTGCCGAACGTAAAAGTAGGGTAACAAAGGGGTAACCACTAGTGATAAGATCATCAACCGAAATTTCCATTTTTGACTCAGCTCCTCTTCCTCACTCCCACAAGGGATCACACGGCACTTGTAGAGCAAGTAACAGTTGAGAATCATGAACAAGTTGGAGAAAATGAGGAAAAGTCCGAGAAACATTGAATGCACTAGGAGGTTATCCGTTGAGGTCACGTAAGACAGTCCGAGTACTCCGATGGCCCAAGTGATCCTGAACACTAAGGCGAGCATGACAAGGGCTTGACATTTTTTATTTATCAAAAACTTTAATTTACTTAATTCTAAAAACGCGTAGAAAACATTGAGGATTGTAGAGATGGTAATGCACGTGTTCCAAATGATGTTGGAGAGGTAGAGATTCCCGGTGGCTTGAGACACGGTCGGGAGGATATTCAATGCTAGCCGGTTTTCCTCCGTACATTCTACCATCCGCGTCGGCTCCGCCAGTATCGCCCAGAAGATACTGAAGAAAAATCCGAAGAGTGGTAAGGCAACTTTTGTGAGGATTAACCAATTATTTCGGATTTGGAGCTCCAGACGGATCCCGCCATGTTTTGGTAAAATTGTTCCTGTTTCCGCGGGAAGATCTTGGATTGAAAGCTGTTTTGTAAGTTTGTAGCTCATTGTTGTACTTTCAGAACGGTTCCTGCAAAGCAAATAATTTTTTAAAATTATTTTTCACCGTTAGACATTTTCAATATATGGATTTTTCACCGAAATTAGGAATCATTGTTTATTTATCTTTAATTCTTTTCTATAATTCACCGAAAAAATTGCATGTTTATTTTCGTATTAAAAAACTGTTTGTACACTATAATTCAGCGGTTTAGAAAATGGATTTAGGTTGCTCAACGTACTCAAACTAAATAAAGGCTGTACATTTCACATTGTTCAAAGTATAATTATGTATTATTGGAGTTCAATAAAAATGGTAATAAAAATAGGGAAATTTCAAGAATTTAAAAAAAAATAATAAATAAAACATTCTTTACCTGCCGTTAAGTTAACACACAGCTCTCACCAACTGGCTCTATAAAATAAATGCTTGTCACAATATTTGTTCTTCACTAGTCACTGCTCAGAATTAGAGTGTACATATTTTACGAGAGCACACAAGGTCACATCATTGTTCAGAAATTATTAGGACGTCTATCACACCGAACTGGAAATGCTATAAAAGTGATTGGTGAAATATGATGTGAAGCACGAATATTTTTAAACTCAACACACCACACCACCAGGATCAACTAACTCCCACACGACGACAGTTGAAAAGATGTGTATAAATTAAACCTGCAAAGATGCAATTATAAAAATGCATGTCAAAAATTCATGCAAATATAAAATAAAAATTTAAACATAACTATACAGTTAAATTTACGATATAGTATATATATATTCTCCTTTTATCTCTCCAATAATACTCTCATGCTTGAGTTCCTCTGTACTACAATTAACAACCTTTAGAATGCGGAATGCTCAAAAGACCACAAACTACTGTGCTAAACACGCTACAATCCATCCCTAAATATATATAAAAGTTTCAGAATGTTGGTGTCCTCGTCATCTCAATGACTCACAATGGGTTACTCAGACGTCAAATTCATATGTACTTCCATGGTGTAGAAAGGCGAGTGACTGCTGACGGCTGACGGACTTGGCTTTACTAAGAATTAACTAGATAGATAGAGAGAGACCCCCGCATGTATTTTATAACTTAAGTTTTGTATGTATATCTCTTATCCCTTTTAAGCTCACAAAATTCCTGTTATATTCGGTTAAAGCTTAAATCGTGTGTGAGAGTATTCTTTTTAAGTATTTTGCTTCCACTCTGACAGTCACAATTCCCCACAATTCCTCTGTATTTTTAACGACATAACCACGGCATATTTATTGCAGACACAGGCAGCAGGCCATCCTTATTTTTCCAACATACACACTGGCTTTCCGAACATTAAACCTAGCAAATAATGAATAAATATATAATTACACCTGCCGAATATATAGTGATACACCTTTCGGATATATACAGATACCTCCAGAGCTTATAAAGACACCTTTAGCACATATAGAAATACCTTTAAAACATGTACAGGTATCTTTTGAACATGTGCTGATACAGATACCTTCAGAACATATGGTAATACCTTTAAAAGGTTTACAGATACCTTTCTAACATATAAAAATAGTCCTGAACATACGGGAGACACCTTTAGAACATATTATACCGACCCCTCTTAAATAGCCACTTTATTTATTTATACACTGTTAAAGCCGCAGCTTAACCAGCCACACAGATAAATCAACAGTTGTTGAATTAAATATGCATGAGAATAAGAGCTAACCTCACACGCGAGCGAGTGTCATTACATATACGACCAGTTTACAACTGCAAATCACTATTTTATATGTAGGTGAATCAGGCCTATTTAATGAGGTAAATAGTAAATTGAGACTTGCAATGTGTACTTTCTGGCTGTTATATCTATGTATAGATATTTTAAGATATAGATTTAGATAGGAATTATAAGAAATTAAACTTTATACATATCCTAACTTACAGTAAATATCTTAGACATCAATTCCTGTATACGTAACAACAATAAGAAATTCTTTCAATGCGCTTACTTCTCACGATTACAAGGTCATGAGCTTACTATTTTGCAAGTTTAAAATTCATTTGTAGTTTAACTTGAATGGGCTGACGTCAACTGTATACTCAATTGGAATATGTATGTACATTATTTGTTTAGAAGTGGATATAACTTGCAATTTTACTTTCATGAAGTGCTTTTTCAGCTAAGCATAATAATATATGTGTAAATTACAATTGCCTAAACCTATCCATGATATTTCTTAAGAGATATTTCTATAAACTATACACGATATTTCCTGAAGAATTATGCAACACACTATAGCCTGAAGCACTGGTGATTGTAATTTAAAATCATACTTGTCTTAAATAAAAACATTGACAAAAAAGTTGCACCCTTTGCTATCGGAATACTCAATTATTCAATAATAAATATGTAATCAACGGGGTAGCGAACTTGGATGATTATAACTTGAAGGATATTTCACCGTCGAAGATTATATTGCAATTAATAGATCTATACGGAAGAGTAACAGATGAGTAATGTGGGAATTTTCCTTATCAACATCAATATCGTGAAGTAATAAGCGCTAATCTTGACATGTAATGTATAATGACCTCGCCTTGAGTGCGATAATTGCTTTCTTTAAGTTTTTTTTATATGTATATACGAATTATTATTCACTTTTGCTCCATGTCACTATTCCAACAATAATAATGTACCATTACTGTACATACTAACAAATTAGCAAACAATGGACAATGAACTTATATTTACCGATTTCCACAGTAATTGTTATAATGTGTGTGTTGTATGAATATATTCAGCGTTGTTTTGTTGATGGAGTTGATGAAAAATGGAATCCTTTTGGTTTTGTTATTTGTACATTGTGAAGACTCACGAATTAAGTACAATTATTTTTATATTTAATAAAGGCATTAATTTTAAATTAAGTTTGGTCCTTTAAGTAACAAGTGTAAAATAAAATAAGTGTGACAGAAATTATTAATTCAATTTTAGACAGGATTTCCTTAAAATTTTCTGGAATTAATTTATAGAGCTTTTAGATGTTTTCCAGGAATTTAATATTTAGGTTAATCAATATGTAAGTATATATTTCAAGGAAATGAAATTAGGGTTATAAATTATTGGTTGTTGATTTGTACATTTATTTCAAAGAATTCGACGCTTATGGACCAATTCTAAGGAATTAAAATTTAGCGTTTGCGAATGAATTTGAAGAAATTTAATATTTAGTGTATATATGGTCCAGTTCTAAGGTATTTAATATTTAACGATTATGGATAAATTTTTAAAAAATCAATATTTAGCTTTTATGGACTTTAAAGAAAATTTAATTTTTAACGCTTATGAAGAAATTGGAGGGAAATAAATTTTTAGCTTGTATATGAACAAATGTGAGAAAATTAAATATTTAAGGCTTGTTTGGTACAAACTTTGTACACAAAAATTAAACGGGAAGACCAAAATATAGAAACTTGGTGTTTGTACACTTCAAAATTAAATTAGATCAGTGAGTCAAGGATAGAGATCTTCGTGTGTAACTTAAAGAATAAATATTATATTATTTAAAAAATATTTTTAGACGGAGAGACTGAAGTTGTATAGGCCTAAGATATCAGGATGAGGAGTTTCTTTGCACTAATGTACACAAGCCTCATTGGGGTCCTCATAGGGCTCCAAATATTTCTATTTTTACGCGGCCCAGGATCACATGTTATCCCATCTTCCCATGAGCAAACACAACAAGAGCTTCCGAGCTATTGGAACATCAACGATGAGGAGGATCCTGCAGCCGGGCAAAATCAGCAGCAGTGAGTTTATATAGTCACCTCCGGGCATAGTATAAATGCATACTGACGGGATCCTCGAATCCTTGAGCAGTGTCTTTATCATTGTGTCATTCAACACAATTTTCTGTATTGCGCGTATATATGGGAGAGCCAGAGATACATATTATTTACTTATTTATTAACATTCTGTATCTTCATCCTCCTACATAGTATCTACATACTGTCCTTCCTTCAAGTTCCTTCACTGATTCATCTCATATCGAATCTCCTTTTACTTCTTAAAGCATAAAGCTATCCATCTGCTCTTATTACATTCCACTTACCAGAACAAGTGTATAGAATATATACACATGAATTTTGATTACAGATTTTTTTAAATCCCTGTTGGACTTATTCTTCTTCAAGGTTATTTGCTTTATTATCTGTATGTGTATTCAACATGGATGAATCATCTTCTGGGCTATTTATGGATGATGTCTAGAGGCTAGAGAATGGATTAAAAATGTGTATAATTTGAGATCATTTTTCTCACTTTGTATCTCTACAAAACAACATTATTTGGATCTTTGTTGTATATACAACGTTATTACAACGTTCTTATGACGTCACTTTACAACGTTATTTTAAATTATTATGACGCTATTCCCTACGTTGTGATAACGTTATTGTACAGTGTTAAAAACGATCCTATTGAAAATTCAGAATGTGTTTAATGCACTGTTATTATGTAATAAACTAGGTATAATTATAAAATGGATCATTGCAGATCGCTTCAGATGGAAAAAATGAAATTCATAGTGAGCAGTCCAGGCTGTAGGATTATGGACATTGATCCTTTCAGTCCGGATGTATTGGTCCCGTATAAACGAAATATCACGAGAAAAGATTGCACAGAGACCAGGTCAGGGTACAAAGCCCGGGTTAGCGATGATGGCGTGAGTTAAAAGCTGAAGTTTTGAATTAATGACATTGTGTATATAATTTATTTAATATAAGTATCCACATTTCAGCATTAGGCGTTAATAAACATGGATTAATAAATAGAGCTTAGCATATTCATTTGAAAAAATCCAAGTTATCATGTAAGTAAGTGACAAGATATTGCCGTAGGTCATGTATACATATACTTGCTGTGCTAGACCTCCTTGACCTCTTCAGACTGATATTAAATAGAAAAATGTACTGTACAGAAACTGATGATTAAAAAAGAATGAGTAATAATATACCGCAGTCTTTGATCTGGCTATTATATTTTAAATCAGATTTTAAGCTTGGAAAAGCTTAACAACCAGACGGATTATTCCAACTGCTGCTACAAGGAAATCTTTCGGATGGAAGCAAAAGTTGCCAACCATTTCACAGACTGGCTTATTAAGTAAACTTTAGTTATATGTAGATATTTATTTTTATATTGTACACAGCCACTTAGTAGTTGTTACAATTTAGTTTAATCCACTCTCCTGTGTCTGAAAACATTTTGTATATGAGATGCCAAGAGCTAAAAAAAATCTGAGAAGACCAACAGGCTTGTTTATGGAAGGTGGGCGTGGTGAATATGTATGGAATATATCTGTAAAAGACGGACGCTAAAAATTTAAGCAAATAGCAGAGCGGTCATAAATAATAATGAATAATAACTTAATAATAATTTAGAATGAATTATTCATATTTCCATTAAATAGTTTCTACAAATTATAGATGTCTAATGTAAAGCATAATCCATCTGAAAACAAAAATATTAATCCTAAACGACAGTACGACCAATCAATGTCAACCCATTCCTCCTCAAGGAGTTCAAGTCAACGCGTCATTTATTCAGTACGAATGTCAATGTCAGAATTGCTCGCAGTCATCAACCACGGACTTCCTTGCCAGAGTCCTTCCACCTGAGCTTCAATCCGAGGAAACCAAAGCCAAGGTTAAATATTGGAAGGATAAAAGGACAAAACCTCCGAATGTTCTTCTTCTCAACATAAATTCTATCTCCCGCTTGCACATGTTCCGGAATCTGAATAAAACAAGGGAATTCGCTCTAAGCAACGATTTCCTGGAGCTGAAAGGGTACACAAAGACAGGAGAGAGTTTATTTTCAAATTTTATGAGCATGACTGCTGGACTTTATGACAATAAATACAGTTGCTGGGCTGCGGTCAACAAAGAGCTGGACAGTTGTCCATTTATTTGGAAAGATTTCAGTCGAGAAAAATATGTCACTGGACTAGTGGAGGATGCACCATATATATCTATCTTCAATTATAACAAGGCCGGATTTTTAAAACAACCCGTGGATTATTATTTGCGCCCTCTGATGGTAGCTGCTCATAAATATTATAATGTCCGTCAGACTTATTCGCAAGTGTTAAGTGAATGCTTGAACGGCGAAACGTTGGTTGACTCCCTGATTAAATATCTGGAGGATTTTCTTCGGCAAGTTGCCCAGAAAATCCCGTATTTCATGCTGGCATCGTTCAAGTCTTACAATGGCATGAATTTAAATTTAATTCATGTTAGTACAAAATATTAATTTAAAATTAAAAGACGTAAATTAATTTCATATACAAAATTAAACTATTTTTAAAACACATTTTTTTACTAATATTTTTTTTAATAATTAAGAAACTAATAATAATTATTAGTATTATATAAATATAATAATAATTATTACAATTTTAGTCAATATTTACAAAAGTGTGTTTTAAAATTGGATATTTAAAAATTAATAATATTTATATTGTACCAGATGGAAGATAAGTACTTCGAAAAACTGTTGTCGGACCTAATTACAAATCCCCTTTACGATGGCAACAATACAATCATAGTCCTGTTCAGTACCCACGGTGACACGAATGTTGAGGAAAATTTTCAAACAACGTATGAACAAAGCTTGCCCATGATGCTAATTCGACTCCCGCCCACGATGAAACAAAGTCATCCAAATTGGTATACTAATTTGACAATTAATACAGAAAAACTGACGACACCATTCGATCTTCATGCTACCTTGAACCAGGTCATACATCCTGATATATCTGAAGTTAAAGTTTCTAATGGAACCACACAAGGTTATTCGGTATTTGGAAATATTCCCGATCGTACCTGTACAACAGCAGGGATTGCCGGAAAGTACTGTCGGTGCGGATGGATCCCAGCAGTAATCGCAGGGTCAGGGATATCTTCGGAAAGTCAGTTTTCGGCGGAATTGGGCCAAATACTGCTTGACGAAATGAATTCAATTTTGCAGCCAGTTATTCGAAAACCGTTGTGCGAACCATTGGCTTTAAAAGATGTGTTGTACGTTCAGGTGCTTCGTGAGGGATATCTGGAAGAGTTGCCGTCAGGACGTAGAACTAATTTTATTGATTTTTTTATTGGCATCGAAGTTGATCCTTCGAATGCTAAATTTGAGGGTGTAGTAAGGGAATATGCCAATTTAACCAAAGCGTTACAAGGAAATGTAATCAAGACGTCGCCAACTGGTGAGGAGAATTACTGCGTAAATGATGCTAAGTACAAGCGCTACTGTTCCTGTTTTGAGCATAATTTACGTAAAAGGATTGACAAGTTTAAATTGCTTATGAGAAAATCAGGCGGTTTTCATGTTTAATGAACAAGAACAACTTTGTTTTTTAGTAATGGAGAATAACATTTATTTTTTAATAAAGAAGAGAATCGAAGTTAATTATTTGTTTTTATAAGAGAGTGATTATTTACTTTAATTATTAAAGAGCTGAGAATTAACAATGTTTTTAATCGAATTGCTTGTTTAAGCTTCAGTAATTTTGAAGTTAATTCCTCTGGAGGTGAGTCGTTCTACTAATGTTGACCTGGCAAAAGCAAACCCTGGTGAATACACGCCACCACTAAAATATAAATTGTAAATAAAATTATTAATTGCACGTCCTCAGTATACACATTTCATACACATTAGTTAGTTATTATTATTACGTTGCTGGCATTTTGTCCTTTTCGTTCAAAATTGTCAGAGCTGCTTGAATAAGAATTATGGCTGCTCCACGGTAACCCGGGTTTGATCCAGTAATCTGAATAAAAATTTATTAAATGGACATCAAGGCTTTAACAGACTTCCACATTGTGTAATAACTAAAATTATATGTATGTTAAAATAAACTCTTACCACAAGTTTGAGTTTCTTATTTGGAGCTTCCACATGCTCATCAGCTGGTCCAGTTAGTTTTTCTTTCCAACCGGAAGCAATCATTGTAAATGAAAACTTGATTTGCTCTAACTGGGATCTGGTAGGGTTGTCATGACTGATGATTCCGAACGAAAACAATTTTGGATACTGAAAAAATAAAAAATATTATTAAAAATTCGATTTACTTCTAATACCTAAGGAAAACGAACCCTAGCAAACGCAGGTGACTGCTGGAATAGTTATTACTCTTACCTTAAGAAGTAGATTTCTCGTGATTTTGAATTGTGACAGCAGCATTGCAACTACAAGGATCAATGTTATACCGAAGCAGACCAAAAGATTAGGATATTTCATCCACGCATTGTACAGGACCGGGCGCTGCTTTCCTTCGTGGAAACGAAAATATTGCGATCGATGAACAATTGCTGGGTCAGCTCCAGGATATGGTAGACACCAACCATTAACATCAGAGCTGTAGATTAGTGGCATCCTGTAAAGTTTCACAAAATCTTATTGTACATATCAATAAATCACAATAGAATTTCCTTTTTCCCAATTAATACTATCGATTGAAACCATTTGTCCGTTTGTATTGCAGAAAACATTTGTTCACCTAGAGGCAGGACGATGTTTCGACTCTGGCATCGGTTTTGTATACATCTTCTCATGATAGGTTTTCACTAGGGATGTATTAGCAAGGGCGTTGATAATGGATTGCCAAGTTGCGTAATGAAACAAGGACGCCTGTGTGACGAAGAATTTAAAACTTAAGTATGTTTTAAAAAAAATTGTATGACAAATGCATTTCACTTTAATTTTCAAATTTATTCACATATTTAAAGATAATGAAATTTTTAAAAAATACCTTCTCCGGTCCCTCCGAATTTAGTGTGGCGTACGACTCAATGGAACAAACTTCTCCTCCGTCGGCTAATATTAGAACAATTAGCAAATTCAATATTGTAAACTTTTGTTCTAAATTTCATTAAAAAAATCAAATGTCACTGAGCATACCTGCAAATTTCTCTTGCAAGTAAGCAACACCACAGTCGGCAGGGATGCTGCCATAGCCACAAGGGCCCACGATGTGAACATTTTTAGCCCTGGCTTCCTCATGATACAGAGCGGCCATTTTCTCCGAAAAGGGCAACTCACCACTCACATCCACATGGTGAGTTCCTTCGGCAATGCAAGCTTTAACAACATTCTCTCCGAAAAACCAGAACGGCCCCACGACATTCAGCACCACGGTACATTGTGCCGCCATCTTGCGCAATGAATCCAGATTTGACACATCTGCTATGATTTTGTCCACTGAGGATATATCCTTCCCTTTAAAAAATTACAGCGTATTTAAGCTTTAGAGATATACTTACTAATTTAGACATTATTGCCTTACATTACTATTTATTTCAAGTTAATTATTATTAATTAATTTCAATTTATTTTTTATTTATTTCAATGTAATTATTATTAATTAATTTCAATTTATTTTTTATTAATTTCAATGTAATTATTATTTATTTATTTCAATGTAGTTATTATTTATTTATTTCAATGTAATTATTATTTATTTATTTCAATGTTATTATTATTTATTTATTTCAATTTAATTATTTATTCAAATTTATTATTTAATTTTTTAAGAAGAGCTAGTTTTAATAAAAAATAATTTTTTACCAATTAAATCTGAGACAAGTCTTAATGTCTCTATCAATTTCCGCTCAGATCTCCCGGCCACAGCCCAAGTAAACGGCTTAACTTTACTTCCAGGTTGCAAAAGCTTCACAACTTCTTCCACGACATATTCCCCGGTAAACCCGGTGGCTCCAAAGATAATTAAGTCATATTTCCGCGTCATTCTGCTAAATGATGATTACCTATCTCAATAAGACTTTGTTGTAGAAATTGGACAGACACCGCCAAACAAGAGGAGTTTAATTGCTAATGTCGCCTGTCAATTGTGCACTGATAAAGAAGTTTTATTGCAATCCTTCTAACGTGAATTTTGTAGCAAGTAACCTTGGACTCTAATCAGACAGATGATAAGAACATGATGATCCAACCCAAATGCAACTTAACACAATGTGAAGACTTGGTTTCATAATACCTAAATAAAAACACGTCTGGATTTTTATTTCGTTTACAAGTTTACATAAAACCTTCGAGCATTCAAACTAATGAAAGTGTAGTGTGTTTTATTCTTCAGTCGAACAGTATTTGCCACACCTGGAAATTGAATTAGTCTACAAGTGACCTTGATGCAATTTGGGGCACTGTGAGATTTTTGTTCACTCACTACAATTTTTTGTCATCTTTTTTTAACTATTCCCTTGACAATTTGAGAAATGACTTTTGTGTAAGTTTTTATGCCCGACACGATCGAAGATCGAACAACATTTTTATTGTCAATGTTTAAGCTTCGCGCTAGTGATCAAGGATGCTGCCAGAATAAAAAAGAAGCTTTCCAAAATGATTGAATGTTGCCCTTCTA
The DNA here is from genome assembly GCA_034696945.1 of Lipothrix lubbocki. NCBI lineage: Eukaryota > Metazoa > Arthropoda > Collembola > Symphypleona > Sminthuridae > Lipothrix > Lipothrix lubbocki. Next base: position 26,822 of record JAQGAK010000741.1, read on the forward strand.
AAAGCTGTTATCACTCTTGCTAAGTCTAATAGCAGTTACCAGTAGCTTATTATAGAAAAATACTGTAAAAATAATTTTCAAAATATTAAATAATAAATGTAAACTACAATATTAAATAATAAATAAGGATTTATTACGATCGATTTAGCATAAGCCCTTACAATCGGAACTACAATATTATTACCAATTTATTTTTGCTGGAAAGAATTGAGATTTACATTTTGAAATCAAAACATTTACCGACCCTTACATTAGTTGGACAAAGTTTGATATCCAAAATATCGACTGGTGTACTTCTAATGACATAATTAATTTTAGATATAATAATAAAGAATCTTTTTGCTATTATTATTCCAACTGATTTTTTAATTTTAAACTGGCCAAAGTTTAACCCCAGTAGTACCGACAGCAATATCTATTGACCTCACCCTCACGTTCACATTTCTTGACTTTCTCGGAGATGACATATTTCCCGCATTTACTTTGGGGAGAATCCTGGGCTTTACATCCGGTCCACCAGCAAGCTATCAAGATTAAATGTAAAGGAGGATGATTGAAATTTTTGCGATTATTCATTATTATATAACCTATATTATATCACAATATAAAATTACATACAACCCAAAATAATTTAAGTTCAAAAAAACTTACTGCCCGTCGTTGTAAGGAAGAAATTATTCGTTTCAGTTTTCACATTCGTCGCAATAGTCACGATAAAAAATATCGAAATCAAGCTTGCACGGAAAATATTCATGGTTGTGATTCACAATGGGAACTTTATGGTATAAAATATTTGTTTATCACATGGAAAGCCCTGATAATTAGTTAATAAACTGTATTTTTCATCCAACAAAGGTCAGGCTTGGGACTGGGAAGCTTGTGAGAAAATGTGACTGCAGATGTGCTAGCTAACTATGCAGTAACATTGACATTCAATTCAAATTCAGCCGAAAATAGAATGCAATGAGGAACACAGACATGTGGTTTTATTTTATCTGGAGCATTATTAATTAGTGTCATTTTAATGATGTGGTTCCCATCGTGGGTGGTCGGTAAGCAAAAACTTGTTTAACGAAGGAAACCGGAAACTAGCTTCTTTATTTGCTACATATACTAAACCTAAGCTAATATTTAAAGTCATTTTTCAACATTTTAAATAATTACATTAGCTACATTTATAAATACAACGATAAATAATGTAACTTTATTACAGCTCAACAATATGGAAGCCGATTCCTCGGGTTTCCAGGCGTTCAACGAGGGATGTGTCAGCGAAAGCGACACCTGGAGTGTAAACACCGCCGCTGAAATGAATCAATATATAATAGATTATAACCTAACCTGATATTTTATCAAGCCATTTAACAATTTCTACAAAAATTTTAGCAAAAAATAGGAATTATTTACGTTTTCGGCATCAAAGGCTTTTCTCTAAGAATCGTGAGCGCGGACTGTAATAACATGGCTGCTGTAGCTCTATAGCCGGGGTTTGCTCCAGTAACCTAAAATATTAGATGGGAAATTAAACCAATTTCAGTTTATTGAGATTGCGTTTCTTAAACAGGACAATTTTCATGGAATTAGCAAAAATAATGAATAAAAATCTGAAATCTGCTGTCAATAAATCGATGGCTACTCGATGGTGTGCAGAAGGGTTCATTTAAAGTTGAAAAACCCGGGTAACTCCGAAACGGTGCAACTAATTAGGTTCAAATTTAATATGATCCCAAATCTAGGCTTGATGTCTACGTATGCCAAATTTCAGCAAAATCGGAGATGAAAACCGATTTTTCGGTTAAAACCGAAAAATCGGTTTTTTGAAAAAATAAAACCTTATTGCACAATTTTACGCCCATTGGAACCCATCTGTGTAGTTATTTTCATTTTCGGGTCAACACCGAAGGAGTAGTTCATGCCACAAGACACTAACACGGAAAGAGGAAATCTATAATACGCTTCGCTATAAAAATCCAGCAAATTATTTACCACTAATTTCATGTTTTTGTTTGGCTGGTTCTTGTGTTCATCAGTAGGCTTGTTCAGTTTCTGACTCCAGCCGGTGGCAAGTAAATGAAATGCAAACAGCGCATTTTCTGCTTGCTCTCTCGTTGGACCATCGTGACTAACTAGTCCGAAAGAAAATATGTGGGCGTACTGAAATAACAAAAATAGAAGTTAATAAGTTGAAAACTGAATTTACTACTTTGTCTGATTTTTAATTCGTTTTTTAATTATTTATATCCAAAACCTTTTGAAGTAAATGCAGTCCACACTTAAACTGCGAGAAAATCGCAGCGACGAGACCGATGAACAACATACCGAAACATGCTAAGAAATAGGGAAACTTCAAGTATGCATGGTACTGAATTGGGCGTTGGTTTCTTTCCGTGAACAAACGGTACTGTGAACGTTTAATAATTTCTTCATCAGTGCCCGGGAACGGCATGCACCAACCATTTACTTCCTTGCTGAAATGCAGGGGCCATCTAGTTAGGAAAATCAAAAATAGTTTTAATTGTGGTACACTTCTATTATCACCAAAAAATTAAATATTGCTGAACGAGAATGACCTCGTCGAAGCCTTAGGGTTAGGTTTCGGCACAGGCTTCTGATAGAGTTTCTTCTGCCATTCTTTAACTTCACCGAAATTAGCCATGAAGTTGACCGCTGAATTCCAAGTACCAATATTAATTTTGGAAGACTAAAAATTTTAAAACAAATATTATTATAAAAATTGACTAACTATACAGTTTTACATAATTTGCACATGCGATGAGCTCAAAATTAGTAATTAAGTAATTAAATAGAGAGGTAACAATATTTTTAAATTATTAGGTTAAATTGATTATGTACCAGTTTTTTATCCACTATCTCAAGGTCAACGTGACATTCAATCGAGTTTATTTCACCTAAAAGGAACAATTACTCAAATCAAGTAATATTCATTCACCACAATCAACTTCTGATACTTACAAAAACTGTTGTTGTATCATACTACTCAAATATATTCACCATTAAACTTCTTTTGCAAATACGCCACCCCACAATCTGCTGGGATGCTATCAAACCCGCAAGCTCCAACGATAAAGATATTTTTATCTCGAGCTTCCTGATCATACAACACTTGCATTTTTTCGAGAAACGGAAGTTCCCCTGCAAGGTCAACATGACTGGTCCCTTCTGCAAGACAAGCCTTAACGACCTGTTCGCCGTAAAATCGGTATGGCCCAACGACATTTACGACCACGGTGCACTGTGCTGCCATCTTTTGTAATGCTGCAGCATCAGACGTGTCCGCTATGATCTTGTCCACGGGACTCAAGTCTGTCCCTGTAGACATGTTGAATATACATAATTTTAATTAGACAATGATATTTGACATATTTGACATATTGTTACCATAGTTACCACGTAACCGTAATAACATTTAAATGCATTTAATACTGTATTGAAAATGAAAATAATAAACAATATATCTAGTCTAGCTAATTGTTTAACAAACCTGTTAAAGCCGAAACTTGGTCAAGGGTTTCCTTCAGTTTCTTCTCCGAGCGACCTGCGACTGCCCATGTAAAAGCTTTAATCTTACTTTCAGTGTCAACAGTTTTTAGTACGTTGACAATTTCTTCCACGACGTAAGCACCGGTGAAACCGGAAGCTCCAAAGACAATCAAGTCGTATTTTCGAGTCATTATTTAATGATATATTATGTTGTCTATATATTTTACACACTCAGCTCAGCTGCTTTTATAGAAATAGACTAGGATGAAAGAAAATGATTTAATAGTTCAAGCCTGTATATACTTCTTTATCGTAGTGTACCAAAATAGTTGTCAAGTCACACAATAAGTTCGATATCCAATACATGATAATTCTAATCGGGAAATTCAGGGCTGAAATGAATGGTGAATGACATACCGAAAATACCGATCAATTATGTATGCCACAATTTGAATCAGACGCGGAATACTTATAACCGAAGTTCAAGGTCTACTGGTCCAAGGACAATTTTATCTGAAGTTTCATGCAATCATTCTCATTTCATTCTTTCTCTTTCCACCTCTTGTATTTTATTTTAAACGTTTTTAGTGATAAACAACTTTCCCATGGTTCCTCCAGAGATAATCATTATTTCCCTGGGAATCTTTGGGATTATTAACAGATTTTTTTAACTGTGAAGCTTATGTACATAAATGTATAAAGCAAAAGTACATTAACTTATTTTGCAAATCACTACTCACTCATCATAAATTTTTTCTGTTTCCAAATTTGGTCATAATGATAAAAGTATTAATTTTATTATTATATTATCCTTACATGGAACACATAAAATATAATTCATATAATTTAATTGTGCTTTAAATCTGGAAATAATTCGAGTATTATTGATTGTTGAATATATGTACACTGGGGTACGTTCACTAAGCATCAGAAATCTGGAACTCAATTCCTCGCGATTTAATTCTGCTAATCAATGTAGTCTTTTCGAATGCAACGCCGGGTGTATACACGCCGCCCCTAAAAAATTTAATTATTTTCATGGCGATTTTAAGAAAGTAATTACATAATCAAAATATTTGCATCAATACAAAATTAAGTAGACTGAATGTCGTAAAATTAAATAAGAATGTTACTTTTTTGGCATTTTATCCTTCTCTTGCACCATTACTAATGCCGATTGCAAAAGCATTGCAGACGTTGATCTGTAGCCTGGGTTAGTACCTCTGATCTGAATTGATTTAAAATCCGGCATTGATTAGACCTTTTAGATATAGGCGAAATAGTTTTTATATGAAAAGAAATTAAATTAGCTTACAGTAAGCTTCATTTTCTTATTTGGTGGGGTAGCATGTTGATCTGTAGGGGCTGATAGCTTTTCATTCCATCCAGACGCCGTCATAAGAAACGAAAAGGTACTATTTTCTGCTTGTTCTCTTGTGGGTCCTCCTGGTTTGACTAGTCCAAAGGTTATAATGCTTGGGTACTATTCGAATTTATAAGAGCCAGCAGGATATTATATTAATTGATAGGTATTAAATACAGTTTATAATAATTATAAACTGTATTACAATAATTATTATTATTAATTGGTCAGAGTCCCAATATAACTTACTTTTTCCAGAAGACGAAGTCCGAACTTGAACTGCGAAAGTACATAAACGATAAAACCGAAGAATGCTAACCCGAAACAAACGAGTAAGTAGGAATTCTGCTGATATGCATGGTACTGAATAGGACGTTTGTTATCCTGAGTGAAGGAAAGATACTGAGATCTTTGTAAAATATCTTCGTCCACTCCAACGAATGGTGTGCACCACTTTTTCAATTCCTGATTGAAATGTAGAGGCCACCTGCGTGAATGGGAAATGCCAAAAATATACAACATAATTTTTAAAAAAAGCTTTAATATTATTTGAATAAAGCATGTAAGTAATACATACAACTTTTAGTATTAGGAAAGAAAAAATCAAGTGCAAACTTACCGCTTAGCAACCTTGTACTTTGGTTTTGGTACAGTTTTGGTGTACAACTTCGAACGTATTCCTTTAAGTTCACCCAGGTTCGCTAGGTAATGAATGGCAGAATTCCAAGTTCCAGTATTTAAACCACCTGACTAGAGTGTCGAAAAATTATTAACCCACCTGTCTTATGTAAGATTTTAATGATCTGTAATGCAAAATGATTCTCCTCACCTTCTTGATATCTTTCACACCCAATTTGGCATAGCTTTCAATTGAATTGATCTCACCTGAAATTCATTAATAACAGTATTAATCAATATTAAAATGCACATATCCCCTTACCATAAAGTATGTTTCAATGGTATTTGTTGTCAAAATTTATTATATACCTTCAAAATTTTGCTGCAGATAAGTTACGCCACAATCAGCGGGTATACTGTCATAACCACAAGCACCAACAATGTAAACTCCCTTGGTTCGAGCTTCATCATTATATTTCAATTGTATCCCTTCCAGGAACTGCAACTCCCCGCTAATGTCAACATGACTGGTACCCTCGGCTATACAAGCCCGGACAACACTTTCACCATAGAAACGATAAGGACCAACGACATTCACAACCACCGAACATTGTGCTGCCATCCTTCGCAAAGATTCTTGATCACCGGAATCTGCCACAATCTTGTCCACATTTTTAATGTCCACACCTGTTGAAGTCAGTAATAAACAAAGATTTTTAATTAATTTATCTATTTTATTATATTGATTTGTTTTTTAAATAATTTAAAAAAATATTATTTAATCGAGAATGTGGTCACCGGTATCACCACAATAAAGATTTTAACAAGGATAAATTTCTAAAAATCAGAAAATCGTACCCGTTAATTTCGAAACTTCATCCAGGGTCTCCTGAAGCTTCTTAGCCGACCTGCCAGCCACAGCCCACGTAAATTTCTTGATCGCACTTCCGGGCTGATTGCATCCCACCGCCTCCTCAACGGCCCACACTCCCGTGTAGCCTGAGGCTCCGTAAATAATGACGTCGTACTTCCTTCCCATTTTTGCAAATGTACTTAACTGCGAAAATGTTGGCAAAAATAATTTAAATGAATATTCACGCTGATTCTGTGCAATAGTATTAACCTTTATAAATCTCAAATGTGAATGAATGCATCAAGTGGAAATTAATTTTAAACACTGATAGCAATTCCCATGTCTCATAAGGCTGTGTATAGGTTTGCTGTGCTTTTGGTAGATAACTATTAATTATGTAAGAGATATTGCAGATACGATAAAAGCCAACTCATCCTGAAATTGTAAAGTGTGTTGCAAACTTTTTCTATGAAGTTTACCAAATCATAAATAATTACATAAATACTGTATAAGGATGGAGACCTTGAGATCTCAATTATTAGAAAAAACCAGTACGCTGTAAAATAATTCCCATGTCCATTATAGTGTTTTAACGTTTATAACTATAGTTTGTGCAAAATTGTATTTAGCATGGGAAACGGTTAATGACATAAATGGCCTTGTAACATGGAATGTTGAGATAAATTATTTTATATTAAATAAATCATTTTGTTTTTTGGAATGTTAAAATATACAAAGTAGTAATTAAAGTATTACAAAAAATATTTTATACAAATGTCACAATAGCACTTACATTAAACAGATAGCGTTGCTACATTTTTGGTGAATGTGTCAAATCTATTTTTAATTATTCTCAAGTTTTCTCTTCGTTCAAATGACAGAAACCTCTCACATGTCCAGGACAGTCCCTACGCTGTGTAGAAAGGACCAATAATTTTAAACTCAAACTTTGCGGGGAAGGAAATCGCCCAAGGAATCTTCCAGCAGGACTTACTGCATGTCAACATTTTGGCACTTTTGTATACTCCAAAGGTTCTTCCATTTCGATACCATAAGTTTGCCAATTTGCTACCAGAAGATCATCTTTAATTTCTTAAAATATCGCTCATCTTTGCCTGCTCCATTGTGCTTTTTTTGAAATTGCTAATAAATTGGAACCGAAGTGTGCATTATGTTGCCATTTAATGTAGTTCTGCATTTGCTTCTTTTTTAACTAAATAATATGAATATTATCTTCAGGAAAAACAATTTGCAAAAACATTTTGATTTATTTTTGATAATTTTTTAGTTTGCCTCAAAAGTATATTGGCGTGCTAAAAATATTTGTATACATACATTTATCAAGCTATAAACGCTAGTAAGGAGTTTTTGTTTTAATATTTTAAAAGATTTGGTAGATCATTATTAAAAAGTAATTAAAATATTTACATTATTTTATTCAAAATATTATAATTTGTTAAAACTATTTTAGTGTCCTTAAAAGAATCTGTTAGCGTTCTCAACCATGTTTAATTTATATAGTGTAAATAATATAACTATATTTAAAAATATTTTTGAATCTGTAACTTTATGCTGAGTATGTTGCGAAGTTAATTATTATCCTCAGCGGCAAACCAGAGCAATAAAATTGCTCCTTTCATCCTCTAACTCTATAATCCCCATCCATAACAACATAATTATATCTGTCTTCCTCAGGCTTCCAGGATGCAAGTGAGTGTGACGTTGGTCTTTGGGAATAAAAATTGGCTATGTTCCCCATATGTACAGAGAAATTTAATCAGGACCTTCTTGCATCAATTCTAAAATAACTCTTGAGAATTTCTTGTTACTTTCCTCTCAAAATCAATATCTTGCCATCAAAATCAAAAGTGCAAGAAAAGTAAATATCGTATCTACATATGTTATATACATCTATGTATAACTATATGTAATGTATATCAATATCAAGTTAGAGAAGTATGAATATACAAATCCATTATAAATCTGTAAAGAAACCAGTGTATACAATATATACCTTATTATGAAAAGATGACTTGTCTTGCTAGAAGTAATATTTATCATATAAGGAAGTATAAGCGTTGTTGCATAAAGCGGAAAACCACACGCTAAGAACTAAAAGGTCTTATTATATCCGTCCTTTACCTCAGCGAAGAAGCTTTACCCGAGCATTTTCCGGTCCACATGACGACCAAAGTCTTATTTCAATACAGAGACTTTACAAGTTCTGCAAATTTGCATGAACAAACTGTATCTTATAATCCCAGAGATTAGATATTATGTACATATGTACACCCCTTTAGAATATATGAGATATACATTATGAATGTACAAACAAACCACATATGAAAATATAATTTTCTTCCCCGTCTTCCTTGAATACGTAACACGATCGATTTTACTAATTTACATTTCATTATTTTTTTCCGCGTTTACACGAGGCAAGTATTATTACTATTATTAGTATAAAGAACTATATTACATATTGAAATCCCTCTGTTGGCACATGCCACGGCCCCGAGCACTATGAAATATTGTGATTATCTATCGAATTTCCCGGAGTAATACATGGAAAGTACTTGGAATGAAGATATGTGTTACCTGGGTTATTGTAATAAGTTTCTAGCTTTCACTTGCAAAGCGGCATCAGTTTATATAAAGGGAATAATAATTCCTTTTGCACATCAAATAATAATCGGCAGCCTGGGGCAGCGAGCTTCAACAACCGTTATTTTTAATAAGTCCGTACCTAGAAAACTAGAAATATTCCGAGTTTATACACAAAATATTAATTTATTTAGCGTATGGTTTTGCTGGTAAAAATGCCATATTAAATCAAACGCAAGATTTTAACTAAAGAACCTATGAAGATTGTTTAAGTAAAATGTGTAAAAAAAAATGTAATATTGAAGAACTATGGGCCTCAAAGCTGATGATATGTAAGTGAATATGAAAAAGGCAAAGGCAACCCCGCCTACAACGCCAAAAATCCTAAAGCTGATTGTTGTGCAGAAAAAATCAGGCGAATCTAATAAGAGTAACGGAAGGATTTTACCTTTACGTATGTTACAGTATATGAGTTTGGATATCTACATATATGTATATGTTATAAGCTTATAATGTTATGCTACTCCTTTTTCTGAACTTTTAATACACCTACAAGTCTACAATATTATCAACCCCATAGTATACATACAGAATGAAAATAAGCTACACAGAGGCTGTACGGAATAACTGAACCTCTACAGGTTGTTGCTCCTCTGTTGTTTCTCCTTTTGCTTTACTCATCCTGCTAAAACCGTCGGACATTACGACCACATTATTGGAAATCATCGGCACACTTTTTCATTATTAGGTATCAATGTTTAATAATGCAGCAATGCAATCTGATTTATTGTGATGGCATTATCACTTTTCATTAACTGCTATTTAATCTGATGTCTGTATCGACCACAATGTTATTGCTAAAATAATAAACTTTCTGGCCTTCCAGCAAGTTGACATTCTATTTTGAGATAGCAATGTTCGCTTGTTTGTGCAGAATAATTCAGCTTTTATTATTTATTTATCGGTTATTGTTTCATTAATAATTTTATTTTTTTAAATATAAAAAATACTTATTATTATATTTATTATTTTATCTATTATTTTATTTGTTATTATATTTATTATTTTATTTGTTATTATATTTATTATTTTATTTGTTATTATATTTATTATTTTATTTGTTATTATATTTATTTTATTTTATCTTTGTTTTAAATATTTTTATTTATGTATTATTACGGTTATACTCTCTATAAAGAAAAATAATAAACAAAAAATTGGTGTGTTTTATGACGATTTGATAAAACATATTTTTCAAATTAAAAAAAAATTGCAAGTTGTATACGCCTACACGTGGACGAATGACAATATGATGAATAGCTTCTAAATTGAATCGCCACTATTTATATTGCTAAATAAAGCGTCATCATTTCAGCGACAATGAAGTCGCTTGACCATAAAATTGAGCCACTCTTCCTAAAACTTAAGCATTTGATTTTGACAAATAAGTTTCAGCAGAGTATGTGTGGAATTAGTAATTTAGTGACTGCAATTGTGATGGTGAAGGCGGACAACTGGATCTCCTGTACATACACAAGCAATAAACTCAGGACGGACGTAAAATCCTGATGAGAGTTCATTCGCACACCTGAGTTCTCCCTCTGTCTTTATTGTACAGCGTGCCGTGAACGAGGAACAGAAGAGAGACAGAGCGAGAAGGAACTTATGTGCTGTTGCTGCTTCATTTTAGAAGAGCACAGAGACGTTTTAAGGGAAAAGAACCGAATGAAATTCTTTTTAGGGCAGTCTTTTTGCAACGCAAGTGGGAGAAGGACACGCTGCTTCCTCACTCTCTCTCTCTCTTGTTGTTGCTCTTTATCACATCTTCCTCTATATATCTTTCTTACATTGAAGGTACTTCTGACCTGAAATTTATCCCAACTCTGATAAAACCACCACATCATAAATCTCCGTATACCTTCTTGGTACTTTTATTACTCTGGGTGAACCTGCCCGTCTGCTTAGAGATCTCCATTTTTTTGCACATTCCCCGGCGCTTATTGCTTTTCGGCAAGGTACCTTTGGATTCGGCACGGCTAATGCGAGACATATTAGCTTTTCAGTATTTCAGTGTGTTGTGCAAAAGAAATCATTGGAATTGTGTATATAAAGATATATAAATACATACACAGTGAGTCAATTATTTGGGAAGAGAACGGATACTTATTGCTGGTAAAACAGGATGTCACATTAAAACCTTGGTTGAATGGTACCACAAAGCAAAACTTACAACTATTATATTATTGCTCAGCGGTTAAAAGTGAAAGGGAACTGTTCATGAGACAGTTGCACTTATTGCACAAATTTTTAAAGCATATGTGCCGCCGAAGAAATTAAGTGACGTTGAATTAACAAAACTTTGATTTATTTAAATACAAAAAATTATAAAAATAAACACATTTGCCTACATAAGATTGTTAGATGCACAAACTTTTATTAAAATTAATAAATGTAAAAACTACTCTATAAATTTAAATAAAAATATTCAATAAATATTAATTTAATTTAATTAAAACTATCGTCGAAGTGTTTTCTGCTTGAACGTTATAGACCAACGTTTGGAAACTTAAATTTGTGGCGGCTCCAAAATATTACAGCAGTCCAAAACAGTTGTGGTAATGTCTCAAAAGTGATTACAGCCTCGTTAACAGTGGAATCAAATATTTGCGTGACTTAATTAAAGGACAAAAAAACAAGTTAAAGAAAAATTGCAACATGAGTTCCAGTAAACCTACAGGCACGACAGGAAGGCCGAGGCCTACACCTTCCACCAAAGGTGTCAACGAAAAGAGTTACATCCTGGAGAACAAGCGAGCGGTGAAGCAACCGCTAGCAGCTGGTAAAGTCAAGGTATCGGTTCTATTGTGATTGATTTATGTGTATATAGCTGTCTAAAACGCTGTTCTTTTCTTTCACTTTTATTGCTTGAAGTGTCGCAGTGTGAAACAAAAAAAACCATAACACCTATGTACAATGTAATTCTTATCATGTGTAAGATTCAGTTGGAACTTCACAGCTGCTTAAATAATATATGTACAGCATGCAAGTTAAATTTTAAAGTAAACTGAATTTTTAAAATTACGTGCAAATTGCGAAAAAATTATGTAGGTAGGTAGTTTTCAAAAAACGTTCCAATCTGCAAAAACGTCTACTTTTTAGAAAAACTTCTAAAAATAAATACTCAAAATTACAAAAAAAGATGTGGTTGTGTAATATAACAATTAGAATTTTACACACGGGCTTAAAATATTTTAGAGTGAAAACCTAAAATTTGTTAATACAAAATATTTATATTATTTTTACGTAAGCCACTTAAAACATGATTTACATTTTTTACTTAGATATATGATGTTCCAATTTGAAGCTTGGTATTTTAGCTAAATCTACAGTTGCGCCATTCTAAAAAGTAGAAAGTAAACACAAAATGCTATTTTAAATTGTCCTGCACTTTAACTGAACTACTACTACTCTAGTGTATGTAAGTAAAGGTAAATCTGGTAATAACGAGCATCTACACCTTTTAAAAGTATGTGAAATATACATAAGTACATACAACTAAAGGCATTTATGTTTATACAATCGGCGTTTGTGTTCCGTTTTATACAACTTGAAGCGTTGAAAGTACATCGAAAAACTTGTGGAAACAGCTCTTTTGTTCCCTATTATGTGCGTACACATAAATATGTATATCCCTCGGCTAATCAAACCTTCAAGGAGCCATGTGTTGAGTCTGTTAAGCCCTGATAATGCTTAGGATGCATATAATAACTGATTGTAAACGAAACATTTGCTAAAATTTGGCCATTACCTATACACAGGCAGTTTGGTGTATGTAAACGTAAATACATGTATACACATGTATTTATTGACACATAGTTAATATAAACGCTGATATCACCATAAATTTAAGCGTGTACAATGGAACGGGAAAGTACTTTTCATTCACCTAAAAACTTGCAGAAGATCCCCACAACTTAGAAAAGCTTTACGAGAAGAGTAAACATACTTACATTACATTAGCAATAAAGGAAGCAAGTTCATCTTGCCTACTGTTTTACCTTGTCTTATATATATAATGGTTACACTTAAATTGTAACATGGAAAGATTAGGCTTATAAATGCTTGTATACAGACCTACTAAATTTACTACAAGAATACTAAATCTATACCTATACCTGTCCACTATTGTGCTTGATTTAAAAGTCCTTTGGTCGCAGTCGTTGATGAGAGTATATTATTAATACTTGTGATACCTAAATACATACAATTGTAATACACGCATTAAATGTAATTATATACATTGATGCGCTATCACAGCACACTACATACTAGTACATTTCTATATGTACCCGTAACGTACCATACCTGGATATGTACGTATAAGTATATACAACATACTCTACAACATGTGTATGTATTATTTTATTTCTGATTCAACGAACGTGTTCCTCGTAAAGCAAAATAAGTAGTTCTGGAGCAGTAACCCCGGTTTTATCAATTCCTTGCTACTACAAGTTAGTGTAGTACTGAGGTTAGTATATAGTTTTAGTTAGTATATACTAATATAACGTTAGCATTGTGTATATGGTTCATTACTGGTATAGTTTCTTATATACACACTCTGGAATGGTGAAAGATAGTAAAGTAAGGTGCATGGTTGAAAGGAAAGTAAGAGATCAGAGGTTTATTAACATGGATCCCATGTCTGTTCTTCCTCCCTTGGAAAGTCTTCATGGCATTGTACTTTATAGAGAGGATCATACTTTATTTGAGGAGAAGTAACTCTAGTAGTTGAGTTGAACATAATCTATTTGAGTAGAATATATACTTTATTTAAGCAGTTTACAGTCTGAGTAACCAAACTGTATATTGTATTTGTATAGAAGATACTATATTGATATATAGTGGGGCATAGACTGCATATATTTATGCACATTGTTATATATTATTTGAGTTGACCTCACTCCATTGAGAACACATTGTAAAAAAGGTCATATTGTATAAAAAATCATACCATGTATAAAATTGCTTTGAGTGTGCAGTATTTGAGGTTCCTGGAAAGATCAAATCTTCACTACAGCAGTTACATTGTCATGTAACGTAATGTAAACATGCTCATTGCGAATTCCCCTCTGGGGTTTTATCCTTGTTTCAGTATGCATGCATATATATATATATATATGTATATATACTCCTTTGTAAAAAGTAAACAGTTTCCAGGAACAATAACGTATATAACAGCATCCATTTGAGTGCAGATGGAGATCTTTCTGCAAACTTGAAAGTTGCTCTTATGCCTTCATTATTATGTATTTTAGCTTCCCACACAAAGAGAGTACTTTAATTTTAAATGGGAATTACTCTCATCGTTAATGGATGCTTTGCGGCTATTTTTATCTGTCTCGCGTCATTTAAATTGCTAATTGTACTTGTATATGGATATCCACACCAGTGTACTGTTGATTCCTTGCCCGTATCTGCATTTCTTTTACAAGTTGAGTTGTCTGTCGTCAGTTGGCTTGTGTTGGGAAACTGTGAAAATGTGAGGATGTGAAAACGTTTCTGCATTGTAGGATTTTGGAGACATTTTATCACTACTAAAAATAGTAGATAACGATTAAACACATAAGTTAACAAATAAATAATAATATATAAATAATTTAATGAATAAACAATAATAAGTAATTTAATAAATAAATAATAATATATAAATAATTTAATGAATAAACAATAATAAGTAATTTAATAAATAAATAATTATATATAAATAATTAAAATGAATAATATAATTAATAAATACTAATAAAACATGTATAAATAAATAATAATATATAAATAATTAAAATGAATAATTTAAATAATAAATACTAATAAAACATGTATAAATAAATAATAATAAATAATTGATATGCAAAAGAATAAGTAAATCCGCAGTTAAAATTGTTTCGAACAAAATATCTCATATATCCCCCAAAATATAAATAAAGTAAACGTTTTTAGTAAAGGAAGGATGCTATATATGTATATAGTCATTTTTATATAAACACAGCACCACCTCAAACGAAGACATTTTGTAATAAGCAGGAGCTTCTCCGAAAAGTTTAAAGACCTAATATGAACTAGCCTGAATAGGCCAGAGGCTGAATTACACAAACTTTTTTACCATTTTGTACAGTTTTGTAGTTTTCTTTGATATTAAATCTCCCTGCAGTAATTTAATGTATTTACACTGACGTTATTACTTTAAATTATTGTAGCAGCAAAGCAGATGAATTCATTATTTCCGTGTTTCCAGGTAAATACAAAATACGTGGTCTAATCTCTTTTTGCTCCAGACTACATATATGAGATAACGAGGTTCTATACTAAAGAGAGTTGCTGGAAAACAAGCCGCACGTGCATTCAAAAAGATTCATTCACATAGTCACATATGTATATGTATATACTCAGTGTATTTACATAGCACCAGGCTTAAAGAACACACCTTTGTATCCGCGGGATTAAAACATCAGATCGTGAAAGTTGACGTGTTGCAAAACCTCCATAGAATTTATTCCTTTGGTTTTATTACAAATCCTGAAACACTCTTTCGGATCTTTGATGTTTTTGTCCAGACACTCTACCTCTCATGACAAACAGCCACCAAAAGTATACATTAGGCTGGGCTGTATTTTTCTCGCATATGGAACCTTACGCAAGAGTACAAATTCCGCAACAACCTTTTTTTTGCTTTTTCTGTTGGGAAAAAACTTTGTATTCACCAGCGTCAGCATTAGTTTGGTTTTGGTTCCATAAACTTTGAATCAAAAACTCAGAAGGTCTTCATATTTTAACTGTTTGCTAGTGTTGTTTTCACACATTTATTAAATTGCAAAAATTGTTAAAAAAGGGGAAAAAACTTTTGTAGATGACAAACACCAAAACTACTTTAAAGTTTATTACTGGAGGAAACCTTTCATTTTCCAACTTTACCGCGCATGATTTTCAACTAAAATATTTTAAAGAATTTAGAATCTCAGAACAAAAAGAATTTATTCTATTATTAAAGTATCTATATGACACACTTCGCTCTTGAGAAATGGCTTTTGCGTTTTCTTGTTTTTTGTTAGACATTATTATAGAAATAGTTCGGCAACATTCTTGAAACATCTTAAAAACCTGTAGAAAAATCTTGAAAACATTTAGTCAGTAGGAAAAACAATATGAAAATAAATACATACATACCTACATACAATAAATATCATGAAAATGAAAAGTTATATCTAAAACTTTAGGTTTCTCGTTTGAAGAAAGAGGAGTAATTTTGAAGAAGAGAAGATATATAATTTTGAAAAAGTAAAGTTTAACCTTAAGTCCTAAAGGAAGAAAATGTTCATCTTGGAGATGAAACGGTTTCATGTTTCAGGTGTTGTCTTTCACGCTAGAAAAGATTTTTAGTTTATTTAGTAGGACCTTGTGATTTTGTGAAGCAGCAGATGAATAACCGTAAAGATATAGTACTGTGTTTATAAAATGAATTCCCAATTTGTTGCAATTTTTAACTAACTCAGTGAACAATATCAACAAAGGAAATGAGGCAGTAAATGATGGAGTTTCTACCAGCGAGCCGTTGAAATTCTGTAGAAGTAGAAACTATACATATGTTCGTATAAGTACGTATATTGATATTTTATATGTACACATATATTTACTACACACAAGTACTTGTATTGCACCAATTCCATTTCATAACAAATCCTGAAGTACCAACATATTATATATCTATATGTATGTAGATATCTATAGGTACATATGTATATTGTGTAATTTTTGAAGCAGAAGATTGCAATTTTTGCTTTCGGAAAAGCTATAAACTTTAATGCAAGAGTATATGTAGGACGCCTTAACATTGAAGAAGCATGTTGAAGTTCCATATAGGAGGTGCCTATATTGCCTATCTACCTATACATAGTTAAATATGTATTAATAGATACCTAAACCAACACGTTTTCTCCCTCCTTCCCAATGAATCTTTTTGCGGATCCACCTCACTGAGTCCAAACTTGTTGAAATCGTATGGCAAATTGCAATAAAAGACCCTGATTGTTGCTGTTGTTGATTCCCTCAAGTTCTCAAATGGAGACTGTGTGTACCTAGCTGTCTAATGGGAACTTCATGTTGTTACTTACATTGATGGTATACTCAATTCAACATTCCGATTGAAACTTTCCGCACGTAGTATTTATTATTTCCTTTGCTAAAACTTGGATTACTTGGTTTTCTGATTCCCCCAACCACAGTTTCACTCGTGATATATTACTCATGATGTAACCATTTAGGCTGATGCACATTAAAAGCCGATTGACGGAACAAGAAGCTGTAAAACCACTAAATATTTGTATATGTAAGAGAATAGACGAAGAGATGTTATTTGAGTAAAAGTATGTATAGATAGATGAAGAAAATGCACATTTAAGCAAGATTAGTGCCAATGTTTAATAAAAAGTGAGCGCAGGCTGTGATACAATTTTTGAATTAAATGGATATCCACTGTATATAAATATGCAATAAATGTATGCATGAATTGTGTTATTTTGGACGGAAGTTTAGCATGGAGATTCTTACACCAGTCCAGAAATGAATTTCTTGAGGTTGAAAGCATGTAAGTATGCACAGGGGAAGCTCCGCACTTAGGGAAATGAAGAGCAAATCATATTTGAAAACCTCAGAAATTGCAGGAAACTTAAAAGCTTTGCTGGAAGGCAAGATTATATGAATAGCACTGCTTATGTATTACCTGGACTGAGCTTATTGTTAGTACATAGTTAAATTAACTTGAGCAGCTTTTCGGGCTGGGCTTACTTCTGGACAAATTATTTCTCAAATTCCTAATTTGTATTAGAATTACTGCAGATTGTTGCGTATTGGCATCCAGATGTTTGCATTGAAACCAATACATTTTCCTTAAACGAAATATTTTTAAAAATTTATTAAATAATTTGTACACCTTTTTGGAATTTTCTCTATGATTTACATACTTTTTCATACATTACATTATTGAAACTTGTTTAAATGCCTAAGATATAATAATTATATAATGATAAAAACTGTAATTATTACAGTTTCATTTAGCTTCATTTTGACGAAAACTATAATGAACTTCTATCCTTACTATTAGAAACACTAAATCTAAATCCCAAATTCTGTACCGCAGAACAAACTCCAGTGCTTTAAGAAATGGCTGGAAACTTGACATTATCCTTCTTAGTGGTACTTACTTTCTTGCCTCAAAAAGCCAAGAGCAAAAGGAAAAGGCTGGACAAGCATTATCCATTTTATTATTAGACAGCACCGAGAGCGGATTCTCTAATTCGCGGAGAGTGCGAACACAACGGCGGGGGTATAAAACCATGCTGAGCTTATAAGTATGCTAGAATCAGTAGGATGTATCTCACGGGTACCTCCAAACTTTTATAAAAAATAGACAATATACCAGAAGGTCCATATATTTGAACAAATATGGAATATATAATTGAACAACAATGGCGATCAATATACATACCTATGTGTGAAAACTTCATTGCCGAGCACCAACTTATAGATATGACGCAAAAAAGTAAAGCTCTTAACATTCCTTGCATTTCCCCCAAATTTCACACATAACACGTCTTATTCCCGGTTTTTATATACTTTTTATGTACTTTATATACGTTTCTTATATGTACTCGGCGCACTCAACAAGTTCATCGCGTGAAATGAAAAAGCAGACCCTGAATAATGCTTTCTATAATGGAGACAATAAAAGTTCCATTTCCCCCCGCATTTCCGCACTATCCTGAACAACAACAACAGAGGCATTTATATTGACGACCGAAAGCAATGAACTTGATGATTACTCTGATCGCGATTGTGATGTACACAGCCTATATGAATATAATATTACCCGTAGAGTTATCTCCACGTATGGCGTCATTTATGCAATCATATTTCCGTACTTACGAAAGTTAAAAAATATAAGAAATAGATACGCAATTATAAATAGAAAATGAAGTGAAAAATAAATAAAGTAAACGAATGAACGTAAACAATTAATTAAAAAACAGTACAAAATTAGTACAAAAATAGTGCAAAAATAATAAACACGTACAAAATAAATACAAAACCATACATCTGCTTCAATGCAATAACAACTATTCATTCTTAATTCTTCCCGTCCAATCCATTCTTGTTAAAGATTCTAAGGAACTCTTGGTTCGACTTGGATTCCCTCGGCGAGCTTGAATGTCGCAATTATCGTCCTTCCCGATAAACACTAACACTTACGATTAGACCGTATAAATTACATATATCTATGTATAAATGTAGCATATGCTCAGAATTTCATCTACAATATGGGGAAATGGAAAATACTATATGTATAAAACAACACAGTATATACACAATACACCTATAGTTATGTAACATTGCTAAATTAGATCCATTCAGCAATAAGGCTCTTTCGTATTTATACACAAGCTGTAGAAGTTAGCCATTATAATGCAATGATCTTGTTACTCAACCGCTATGCACTGCAGTGAATAGTGATCCAGCGAGTCAGCTGTGGTATTTTCGTATTTTTAGGAAGATCCAACAAGTCCGCTGTTGTTGAGAAAAGATTCGCAGTAAATGAGCGCCCGTTGCAAAGTCCATTACTATATGTCGGGTGATATTGTGAAAAGCATTAAGAATGCTATTATTGCATAAAAACAATTTAGCCATGATCTTTTGTGAAAAAGCCTTAAATGTTGAGATATTTCAAGTAACAAGGCCCGAAAGAAGTGGCGGTGATTAAGAATGAATCAACTGCTGTTTATGTATACAAAGAATATATGTTCATGCAGTTACTACTTATCTGCAAAGTCATTGCGCTTAGTTTTTAGTCGAACAATCGAGCATTTAAAGCAATTACTTGTTGTTAATGCACTACAGCTGCACCGTATACTGTTATAAGTCAAGTTCGTGTTGCTTGATGAAGACTATTCAAGTGTGTAGGGTGTACAGATGGTATTCTTATGGATTACATGAATGTGTCATAGCAGAACTTTACTTTGATAACGCCTGCTGCTGCTTCCGTTTAATGATTGTTTTTTGTATATTGAAAGGGTTGTTAATTTTATTTGACCTTTGGAGGCAGGAATTCCGAAGGAACTATGGTAGAATGATAAAGTGAACTTGTCGAGCTGAAATTACTGCTTGATTGTGCTTTTAGCAACCACAGCAGTACATATTCTTATAAATAAAGTACATACACATAAACGGGCGTATAAATAATTATATGAAGCGTATTTACGTATAATAAAGTCTTAAGAAATTCATACAGGATTCTTAATTTCTACTAGTAATTTTCTTATTCCGATGAGACGATGAGCTAATGTTTTTGAGCGTGACTGTCCACTGCGTCTGTCACTGAAAATAAACTCATAAAAATGATCAATGGCTATTCCAAAATTACCCTAGTTAGTTTGTCTCGTATTTGTACAACTACAACTGCCATGTCGGACGCTTAAAATTGTCAAATAAGTCAGCATGAACATGATATTTCGTTCTTCCAGCACGAAATATCATATCATCATAATATTATCACTGCCTTCACAAATGACACTACGGATAAAGTTTTGACGGTTTTATCCTTCACTATAACTTTCATGAAAGCTCAGAGAATTTGTGATTAATGAATTTAATCACTTCTACGACGTTTTTAACATTTTTATTATCATGTGTTGTCGTATTGAAATTAAGATGCAAATAATCTAAAATAAAATATATTTTTCCAAAACATCAAGTCTAAAATTAAAAGTTACATAATACTTCAAATGTAATTTTCAGGCATCAGCAGCTACAGCGGATTCCGGCACTACCGGAGGTTCAAGCGTGGGATCCGGTTCCACAACAGTGTCGATGCCACCAGTAAGTAGTCAGCCCCTACCTCAAGGCACGACCGGTGGCGAGAGTTCAGTGAGCTCACCTTCCTCCGTTCAGACAAACGATGACATGAGCCAACTGGTGCAGCAGGTAGGGATTTATATTTACAGCTCTTTCCTCTTTCTCATCCCATCCACGTATCAACATACACGTGCATTCCTATTCGTAGGTATGTACCTACTATGTGCAAATGTCTTTTCAGGAACTCAAATACGGAGTCAGCAGAATTGAAAATTTTTTCCAGGAAATGTTGACAGTAATTAAATTTTTTTTGCCATCCTTCGTAAAAGTCGTAAAGGACGGTCACGGCTAATATGTTGCGTCTCCAGTCTCCAGTCTGTCTAAACTCAACTTGTTTAAGAAGAAAGATCAACACGTTCAATCAATCCATGCTGCTAATATAAGAGTAATAATAATGCAGGGAACTTCTTTTCTGTACATCCGTGCCCGAGAAACGGCAGTCACTAAATTGGACTTGGAATTTTTAAATCAATCTTTGTGTATTTTTGAGCCTTCCAAGGTGCACAAAAATTGATTATTTTTGTAACGATGAACGTTTACAGGAAGACAAGGAAATGCTCCATAACCGTGAAAAGTTGCTCCATACAGGAGACAAATTGTTCTCAGAATCACATTCAACCCTCGTATCTTCTTTCCACAGACTTTAGGATTCACTGTGTCTGAACAAATTCGGCCGTAATAATAAGATTTATTTATGCGAACTTGAAGCTTCCCCGTGCTAAATTCCTACTGTGATTCCAAGCTTTGTCACTTCGAATATAATAAAGCAATGTTCTATATTTTCGTGTTGCAGAAGCTTTGTACATATCTAGGATGACAAAATTATTAGGTTCGTTCTTTGCTCATAATCCATTTCATCGTAACTCACTGCGTCTGGCAGGTTGTCAGTTGTCATTGTAATCACAACCTGCTGTCAACTTTATTAGACAGGGCTCCAATTTTAAGTTATTATTTTTCAATAACTATGGTCGAGGGTTCGTCTGTTTGCAGTTTATAATTTACCCAATGAATTATTTATTTAAGGTATATATGTACTTCTGTACATAACATTTTATATGTGTACATGTATATCGTATATCTCTATGTAGCATAAATATTTAGTAATATGAAAGTACATGTTTGAACAGCATCAAAATCGAGATACATACAGAGTAACTGTTAATCATCTTACTGACAATCGTTATAAATAAAAGGTGACTTAACTTAGAAGTCAAACCAATTATGACGTTCTACTAAAATAAACAGTGCAATACGTATTTTGTTTCGTGCAGAACCCATTAGTTATTTAATTACTGACACTAATTTTAAGAATTCCATCCATATTTCCTTTCCCCGTTATAATACTCATTAATGTGAACATCTAATAACACAAAAGGCGAACTTACCTTTGCCAAAAAAAATTATACTACAACTACATACACATTAAACAAAGATCTAGGGACAACATCAGACATAGGAGCAAAGCCAGATAAATATAATGATTTTTAAATCTCAATGAAATCGTAGAAATTGAAACTTTAAATGATTTTTTAAATGTAGTTTGTTTCTAATTTGATATATTGTGTAGTTATTATTTTCTTTATTTTGCATTTAATTTTCAATATTTTTGAATAATTCGTTAATTGTTTTTACTTATTTTATGTTTATATATTTTAATTTATTTTGTACTCCTTTTTATTTATTTTTCAACAGTTTTATTCAATTTGTATTTTGTTGTGCTTACTGACATTTAATTCGTGCTTATTTGATTTATTTTCCTTACACGTTAAACTGAAAAAAGCATCCTCAGCTTTATATGTTCTGTTTGCGTCACAGTAAATGCATAGTCTAAATTGCGGTCATTAATTCAGTTTGCATCGAATACTTGTGTAAATGCCACCGAAGACTTGTTTCAACAGTCGAGCTCAGTCGAGTTGTGTTAGTATTTGGTCTGTAAAGGTTTATTTCTCTCATATTTGATTGCAGACGAAAATTGAAGCATACAAGCCATTAAAATATGCACTTTGGAAATCATATCGGAGTATAGAAAGATAGATTTGACATGACATGGGAAAACATACGATCCCGCAGTGAGTCATTTTCCATAATGTGAATACATTTAAGGCCGTCATTATCCGAACCGGAACGGGATTCATCTCACGATTCCCTGGATGACGGTGAATCCTAATTTCTCACAGTCAGCCTTACATGATTCTCTCTTTTAGCATTCGACCATGTCTGTAGATACATGAGTAGGATAGGAACCTATAAATGTGGTGAAATACAGCCCGAAACACGTTATTATTTATATCTGAGAGGCTCTTCAAAGCGCAAAATAAAGGGGTATTCCAACCCTTTACAGTGTATCATTTTTCCAAGAATTACATTTGCAGTACCGAGAAAGTATAAAGGAATGAACATTAAAGCGTGCGTTATGCTTCTTCCTAAGGCGGAGTGGATTTGTTTAAAAGATACTAAGGCGTTGAAAGAGCGTATAATTATATTTATACGTGTATATATTAATAAAAATAAGTTTATTTCATGGTTATCGGTAGCACTCTTAGAAAAATGAGTGTAATTCCAAGTTTCCACGAAGAGTAAAATTGCTATTCTTGGAATATATTTGCATTGCTTAATTTAACGTAAATCCCAGTTTTTTCTTATCTCCACCAATCTTTTAGAATGGATTTCGGGAACAAAAGCTATGAATGTAATATTTTCATATGATTTTCTTCATATTAGGATTAATAAATTAAATAAATAATAAATTACATAAATAATGAATTAAATAAATCATAAATTATTTAAAAAATTATTTAAAAAATTAAATAACTAATCAATTTAAAATAAAATAACTTTTAAATTATAAAAAAATTAAATAGCTAATAAATTTAACAATATTTAATTAGATAACTAATAAATTTTAAAAAACTTAATGAAATAGCTAATAATTTTTTTAAACTATTTAAAAAACTTGATTAAATAACTAATAAATTTAAAAAAACTTGATTAAATAACTAATTTTTTTAAACCCTTATTAAATAATTAGGGTTTAATTATTAATTAATTATTAAACAACGAATAAATTTTAAAAAAAAACCCTTATTAAACAACAAATAAATTTTTAAAAAACCCTTATTAAATAACGAATAAATTAAATTTATTAGCTATTTATTTACAAACATCATTTTTTCAAGAACTAATTGTAAGTAAATATTCAAAGGAAGCGAAAGCGAAAAATTTATAAATTATACCAGGAAAAGTTTTTTAAAATACATATATTTTCAAAGGGTACCAAGAACCTGTTTTCCCAGAGTTTACTTTTCGGAGATTCAACACACAGAAGAGATCTCCTCCTGGGACTCCTCCTGGTGAAATGGAATTAGGTTGTTAAAAGCCCAGTCGTAGCATCCATGGTAACCTAATTTAAAAGTAGAGTGGACAGGGAAGGAATGCATTTCGGTGGAGTGGATACTTGTAAAATAACGGTAGAATGGGTTCGGATCTTAAATCGAGGTTGTAAAGTTGTTCTTCGTGTTGGCGACCTTATGGAAGTGAATCAAAAGTAAAAGCAAACACTCCGTGGGTTTATTTCACATTTTCGGTCTCACCGTCTAGTCTAACTCACTTCAGCTTTTCTAACTAAAAGAGCTATCAAATCAAACGTCGTTTCATCTATATCGGACCTTCCTTGACGTCGGAGTTGTCGTCAAATCATCAAAACTATTTCCTAGTGTTTTATATAGAGCTATATGTCTTACTTCATTTAGCTTCCAACATACTCGAACATCATCATCATCTGTTTGAAAGCAAATTCGATTTACTGTTACGGACGTTTTCAACTAGAATTTATAGAGTATGTCACAAGGATTTTATAGAATGTGTCACCTGGACTTTATAGAATCTTTCCAATGAATTTCATAGGACTTTCCCATAGATTTCATAAAGAATCTTTCCCATGGAATTCATAGGAACTTATATACTGCGAACTCACGTGAAAGTCCTTAGCATATGGGAATGTCAAAGGTGGTGAAACGGTTGAAAGAGGCGATCCACGGAATTCCGCTGCACATTTGTTGAACATTCAAACGAAGAAATCTTCATAGAAATACAGAGGTTCTCACATTTTGTATTCCGAACATTTCCACAGAATGCAAATCTAAAACTTTGTACGTATTTTGTGACTGGGGCATGAGGTTTACAAGGTTTAAAAAAATCTAGACGTGTCTCGGTAGATTTCGTATATGGAAATACTACAATATAATTATTCCTTACAGTTCAACTCACAAACTCTTGTTGAATGGGAGCTTTCTTGTGAATAAATAAAATCCAGCGAGATCTCTTTTGTATTATTCTTTTCCTCGTTCGTAAATTCCAGAATTATTCCATTCTTAAATGCTAAAAATTCATAGAAGGGTCCTTCGCAATTACGGAACTTTTCAAACATGCGAGTAAAATTACATGAATTTAACACGGACGCTTTTCTGTTCACAAATAAAGGAACAATTTTTATGGGCATTGTAGGATGGACTATACATATGTTCATACAGTTATATTACTTATGTATACAGCTCTGCAAAATACATTGCACTCCAGAGACATGAATCCCCAGATTTTGGATCTGTACCTTGTTCGTATTGTAAATTTTAAGCTATAATCTTCTGGGGAACGTGAGAATATCATTTCTTTTGCAAGCGCTAAGGCTTTTGTATCAGCATTTATTTTAGGACAATTATTATTTTTAATCATTATTGTTGATTTTTATTTTTTTATTATTTATTTATTTTTATTTCTTTGTTATTTTTTTTATTATTTATTTATTTTTTATTTCTTTGTTATTTTTTTATTATTTATTTATTTTTTATTTCTTTATTATTTTTTTTATTATTTATTTATTTTTTATGTCTTTGTTCTTCTTTTATTATTATAAATATAAATTGGAGTATTAATATTCCTAATTAAAGAATTATTTTCTCAAATATCAGCATTATTTTATTGTTACGTAGTAGGCTTTGCACTCTTCAACAAATAATAGTTGAAATGATTCTTAATGCTTTAATGTTATACGACCTTGTCGATCGGAGCAATTCATAGGAACATTTACAGTTGAAATAATTAAAACATTGTTTAATTTACTAAGACAAAACATTCAACAGTTAGAAACAGAAAGAATACATAATATTGCTGAACACTTGAACAATATTAAGTAGATATACTATAGATACAATTTAAGCAAAAATAATTATTTGAATACAAAGTTCTTGAAGCCAAATATTTACAGAATTTCTTATTTCACATAGCTAGGCAGGCGGAATTTAATGAAGCTTATTTAAGTTTTACATTTTAGGTCTGAATTTAGTTCTACACTTGTGCCAATATGGATTTAAGAAGACGCTATTCACTTAAAAGATTATTGCGGAAGCTAACGGAAGTAAGTATATAGAGCGTACATACGCTAAATGCAAAATAAATATGTAGAATCTGTTAAATTTTACATATCAGATCTCCTAACATGTAATTCGTAGTAAAATAAAACGGAAATTATCTCAAAGCTCTCAAGGAAGTAATTTTCGTGTTTTAAAAGTTTCCCGAGGGACGGATCGATGGCTTGGATGGAAAAACGACATGTATCTGTAGTTTTCACATCTTTCAACTATATGTGTGTTCCCTAAAGTTTTCCTTCGAAAGCATTTGAGTTTTCATGAATAATTGAAAATTCGCGAAAGTACGTCTGACGATCATTTTAAGGATGACTAAACTTTTACTGTTTCACCATAAATTTGATCTTGAGGTGTGCCTCAATATAGCAAAATGTGGGTAAAATTGCATAAACAGTTACTTAAACACATGGAAATTAGTTTTGATGCTCCTATACTACACTTGAAAGATGCAGTCATGCTTGGTTTATTAGCTTTGAAATTCTGCCTGTCATCGTTAAATTGCAAGAGGCTCTTTTGGTTACTTTATTAGTTTTAACAATTTTAGCACCTTTGTAATTTAGCAATCGATTTAAGTGCTCTAAGCATACTATATAGAATAAGCAAATATTTTAACGCCTGCACTTCATGGCTGTCATCTTCTGGCTGAACTCCGTTTGCGAGAGAGAATAATTATTAGTGCGGAAAATAATAATTTGAGCTCAAATTAAATGATGAATATAAGTGTATGGAAAAGATGGTTGTCGACAGTTGACAGTTGCTTTCTTGTAAATTTTAGATGGATATGGATGACGGTCACCGCAAGAGCACTTTGCCGCAAGCCAGTTTTAATTACATCAATTCCATAATTGGAAGTGGAGTCATTGGGGTAAGGAGCTATTTTTAACATTGTTTGTTCATCTTTCTGAAACAAAATTATACATAATATTAGTATGTTTCACAACCGTATTATATTTATTAAATAAATATTTATTTATTATTTCAGATGCCGTATGCACTGAGACAGAGCGGGGTCGGTGTGGGCATTATCCTTCTGATTGTGGTAGCTATAATTACGGATTATTCGCTAGTCTTGATGGTTCGGGCGGGTCAACTGAGTGGTTCCCTGTCATATCCAGGCATGATGGAGGCAGCATTTGGGAAATGGGGATTTTATGTTCTGAGCCTTCTTCAGTTCGTCTACCCAGTCATAGGTAGTGCATCTATTACTTTTTGCGACACTTGTGCGGAAAGTAATTTTCTGAAGGCTTGTAGGGTTGTAGAATTTTCCTTGAAACTTGTTTACTTGTTGCGTCAACTAATGGAGAAAAGAGATGAAATTATGCCATAGTATTTATATGTATAAATTTATATACTAGTGTGCTTGAAGCTCTCCCCCGCCGTTCCACCACCTACGTAAGTAAATACAGGTTAAATAAATAACTGTTTTGGGTTCCGCAGCTATGATAAGTTACAACGTAATCGTGGGCGACACCCTGACCAAGGTTTTAATTTACTTCACTGCCATGCGATCCGAGACGCTGGATTTTCAACGGGAGGCGGTCGTGCTTATGGCAACTTTCTTCATCACGCTACCGCTATCTCTCTACCGGAATGTTGCTAGAATGGCCAAAATCTCCTTCTTTTCTCTCATATCCATTGGCTTTATCATGGTCTCTATCCTGATTCGACTTGGACCCGCTCCAATCAATGTGTGAGTCAGTTTGTTGTTTGCAAACAGGAAGACTATTATTTAAGAAACAATTAGAATCAACTTGCAAAGCAGTTTTGAATTTATTTTGAATTTCTTTTGTATTTTATTTTGAATTTCTTTTGTATTTTATTTTGAATTTCTTTTGTATTTTATTTTGAATTTCTTTTGTATTTTATTTT